>JANZLF010000009.1:19778014-19791050 GCA_026546835.1 Erythroxylum foetidum
ATATATTAAATAATTAATAATAATAATTTATATAATTAATAATAAATTGTATACAATTAATAATAAATTTAATAAAAAAATTTATTAATGGAAATAGAAAATATGTAAAAAAAGTATTCTTTAATTGCTTGTATATATTTTTATATAAATAAATTATTTTTAATATAAATCATATAAAATAAAATAAAATTTATTAAATAATTAATACTAATATTTTTATATAATTAATAATAAAATAATAAACTTCCTGAAACAACTATTTTAATATAAGGGTATAAAAGTCATTTATTATACATTACATTCCATTCTATCCATCTTCCAAACAATATTTCACTACATTACATTATGAACTCTTTCATCCTTCCCAAATAACTTTTTACTATATTACATTCTATTCCATTATAAACTATTTCATTCCCTTCCATTCTATTACATTCCGTTCCATTAATTAACATCCAACCAAACAGAGCCTAAGGCTTCAAGAGTATGGAAGAGTATCACAGATAGATGGAGGTTATCATGGATAGGGAAAATGAAAAGGTAATAATAGCTTGTTTTGTTTGTGGACTAAATTAAGAAATTTTCACTATTGTTTATGTAGAGCTAGAGCATGCGGTGCACATGACTACAAAGATAAAAAGATAATTTAAAATTTGGCATTTTAACTGTTGTAATATTTTTAATACATGCATTTCATCACAAAATAAGGCATAAATTAAAAGGGACAATAAAGCTCTAAAACCTAAATATAAAGTGATCAAGTTGAAATTGTAAGCACTAAGTGGAGAATCAATCAAGATCGAGTCAAATTCAATAACAAGAAATAGAGATATCAAGTGCTTCAACTTCCTAAAGTGAGGATACATAGCTTCACAATATCTGAAAAAGAGATTCATGATATAGATGAAGGATGGAAAATATGTTTTTTTGAGTGAGAAGGAGTTAGATGATGATATGCCTGGCTTGGAAGACGGTAGTAATGATGGGTATCTTAAAAGGCCTACCAAAGGAAGGATGTTGATCATTAGGAGCTCATTGAGCATACATGTGGGATAAGATAATGTGAATGACTAACAAGAACATATTTTTTTTCATACTAGAAGTGTTATTAAGGATTAGGTGTGTAATATAATCATAGATGCATAGAGTTATGCCAATGTAATTAATGTGGAGTTAGTGGAGAAGTTGGAGCTACCAACTACGGAACACCCTAAACCATACAACTTATAATGATTGAATGAGAGTGTGAATATTAGGATAACAAAACAAATGCTAATTTATTTCTTAATTAAGGGTTACATCTATAAAATATTGTGTGATATGGTTCTCATACAAGAGGGACACATACTTTTATAGCGTTTTTGGAAATTTGATAGGAGAATCACGCATAATGGGTACAATTTAGATAATCTTTTACCATGAACGACAAATCAATCACCTTTTCTCCACGGTCATCAAAGCAAGTTTGTGAAGACCAATGTAGGATTTATCAAAGTTAGTAAGAAAGATTGAAGAAAAAATTCAAAACAAACACTAAGAAAAGCTTCATACACTTTTAGCGCAAAAATAAAAGAAAACCATAAAGGGAAAGGTATGAACTTGTAAAAAGAGTGAGGGATGTGAAATATGCATCCTTAGTCAAATGTTAGATACTTTTGATTATTTATAAAGAGTCTTACCTTCCTCATGATGTTAATACTACTGCTAAATTTTGAATATTTATAAAGAGTCTTACCTTTCTCATGATGCTAATACTAATGCTACTTTGTTTAGTGGTGTTGTGTCCAGGAATTTGAGGAACTCTTTCAAGAGGATATTTTATTCCCCCTTATAAGAACCATTAATCTAAATTGATTTTATTCCACAAGCTCAGATTCCAAACCGGTTAACATATAGAATGAACTCGAAGGAGACAAAAAGAGAAACAAAAGTAAGTGGAGGAGCTCTTAAAGAAGGCCTATATAAAAGAAAGCTTAAGACCATATGTTATTCTTGTACTTATACCAAAGAATGATTCCTTTCCACACACCCAACCCTTAGATTTGAACTCTTACCATCCTCCAACCGAATACCATAGCCCTCTATTTCCTTTCTAGCTTTCTTCTTTCTTTGATGATCTGCAAAACAAAACATCAACATATTAAATTGGTTTCCAAAGCTTAAAATGGAGACTGATTTTTCACCATTATCTACTACCGTTAAAATAGCCACTTCCCAGAATCCCCTTCCTAAACCCTCTCCCCTTCTTAATCTTCGAAAGCCCATTCTTCTTCCCCATCCCTATTTACAACTATCCCTCCCTTTACCTCTGTCATTCCTCCCAAACTTTATGTTATTACCGTCAGTGACATTGCTAAAGGACTTAGCACGAAATGGAAACAAGTCATGGGAAATAACTCCAATTCTTCTTTGGTTTTCAGTCCACCTGTGGAGATAGAAGGAAAGCTAATGGTGGCTGCTTGTCTAGATATTCTGCAGGAAGGAGCTATGACATGGGAAGCTATTCTTGTTAGTTTTTAATGGACAAAAGGCCTAGTTTTCTAGTGATACAAGCATGGACTCAAAGAAAATAGAAAGAGAGAGGTCTAATGGAGGTGATGCTAATTGAGGAGGATAACTTAATATTTACCTTTTCTTTAAAATCAGAAGCTCAAAAGGTAATTGAAGAAAGCCCTTGGCACATCTCTCAACTCCCTTTATTTCTTCAAAATTAGCAACCGAGCATGAAATTAGAAAATTCAGAATAAAGAACATTCCTCCATGGATGAATATTCGCAACATTTCTTTAGAATATTAGACTACCAAAAGTTTGAGTACGCTAGCTAGTTACTTGGAGAAATCAATATATATGGATGAAAACATTGCGTTGAGGAAAAAGATAGGATTTGCAAGGTTATGTGTGAGTATGGATACTTATAAGGAAATGAAATACAACATCCCTTTTCCATTTTTTTTCTAATTTTATTTTCTTCTTTCTAATTTCATTCTCTTCTTTCACAAGACCTAACTTTTCACACAAGTATCTAAAAATTACAAATGAGGTCTCATTGGAAAGATCACAGAAAACTTCACAAATTTCATGTAGGGCTTGAAAACTAATTTCACTTCTAAAGGTGTCAAAAATGCAATCAAATTTTCTGCCTAATCATGATTTTCCAAAACAGTACAACATTCTTCCAAAAATCATATCTTCTCATTCCCTTTGCCAAAAATTCCAAGCTTTATATCAAAAGAAATATCAGAACATATTATACAACTTTCATGAACAACTTGAAAGCAAATTCAACCTCTAAATGGGTCAAAATCTCAATCAAAGTTTCTGCCCTGCACATGTCATCCTAACAGTACCACAATCTTCTCAAACTCATAACTTCCTATCCCATTGTCCAAAAATTCCATGCTTTATATCAATGAAAAGATCAGAAAACATGATACAATTCTCATGAAGGACTTAGAAGCAAATTCCACCTCTAACTAGGTCAATTTCTCACATGATTGTGGCTGCCCTGTTAAAGATTGTTAAATAAAGATATCACCTAAACCATATCTATACTTTAAAAATCCATAAATTACAATTCTTACATCCAAAAATCGCATATTATACATCAGTAAAAAGCTAAGACATTTGTTGGGACCCGATCTCGTAATCGGATCCCAACCAGAAAAGCATAACACGAATACGAAAACGAAGTGCGGAATAACAAAACAAAAGTATCGAATCATGAAGCGAAACAAAAACGGAAAATCGGATACAAATTGTGAAAACGAAATCGAAAGCGGAATCGAATTGAAGGCAAATACGAAAGATCAAAAGGAAATTAAATAACGAAGCAGATCGAATCGAAGCAAACAAACGAATCAACTGAATTGAACAAGTATTCGACATCCGAAAACTTAAACTTATCACGTTGGGAGCCTAAGACTAAACCAATTCAAATCATTATAATTTTTTTATTCTTATTCCTTTCTTTTTCATTTCTTATATCCTTAATCGATCTCATTCAAATCATCTCAATTTATAGTAATCTTCTTAACAATCATACAAATCCTATAATCCATCTTTTAAACATCTAATTCTTATTTTTATTCTTTTTCAACATATTGTCAAACAAAATTTCGGCAGCATAACGGCTACATTCTAATTAACCCAAACCTGCAAAATGTTAAAAAATACACTTCTATAATTTCCAAGCAATCACACAATCATCAAAATCCACCGGACCCTCCTTCCGGGATCTCGGCATATACAAACTCAATCCTATACCTAGTACTTCAAATATCAGAAATCATTCATATTCAATCCACAATTTTTAGAATTTACAATACATCACACTCATTTATATACACAATTTCATAAATCATCACAATTCAATACAATTTCATAAATCAAATCCTTATACAACTCATAGTGGCAAATTCAAGCCATAAATACTACATCAATTTTTATAACCCATAAATACAAGGACGTGCACAAATCGAACAAAAACATTTTGACATTCTTTCATCCGATCACCTACTCGAAACCTGGAGATGGGGATGAAAGGGGGGGTGAGCTAAAAGCTCGTGGATAATATGTTTATACAATGAACAAATAGCAAAAACCTTGCAAAAACTTTTTTTCCCTTTATAAAACATTTTTCAACTTAAAATTCATCAATTGCTTATTTTTCAAACTTTTTCACATCATTGAAAAACCTTCATAAACAGATTCCAAAATTTTCACGATTGAAACCTCAATTTCACATTACACAATTTCTCAAAAACCTTCACAAGTTATAAACAAAAATTCAAGTCATGAATGCATCACAAGCAAAATTAAAATCACATAAACACATCAAAGTGGTTTGGGTCGGTCCAAAACTGAACGTACTGCACATTCCCGCAATGTGGTCCTGTGCAGCCGTGAACGGAACGTACTACACTTTCCCACAAAGCGGTCCAGTGTAGTCGTGAACTTATGGGAGTCCGAAATCGGAGCTCCAATGCCTCTAGCGGGCAGGCGGGTGAAGCCTTTAAAAAAATGAGACCAGTGCACTGACTATACTTAAGGGACCTAACCAAACCCATATAACACATAATCATGCTTGAAAAGGTCGGATTGCCCGAAGGCACATATCAAAAATCTTAACTTTCATACACATATCATAATTCCACACAAATGCAATCACAAGTCATAAATCAATTCCATAGCAATCAAAATCATGTTCAATTTATAACTATTCATAGATAAAGAATGCAACATTTTTGATAATTCATCAAATTGTTCATAATTAAAGGATGAAACAAATGTATCAATTTCATAATTAATTAAAATCCTTCAAGCAATAAGAATTTCAGAAATTTTAACAATTTATTCAAAATCATTTGAAACAATAAATCTTGCATAAATACTGTAAATGTCTCAATTTATCAAAACATTTTCAAACTTGTAATAATTTTTCTCAAACACAATAAATTTAACAATTCTTAAATCACTTCAAAATCAATTAATTTAAAATCATCGAAAACAATAATTTAAAACCATTTTTCCTTCCTTGATGTTTCAAACTTTCTTTCTAAATTTTTCGATCAATTTTACAAATCATTTAAAAATAAAGAATTAAACTTTTGTAACAATTTTTCAAGTCATTACCAAACTAATGAAAGTAACAATTTTCATAATTTCCAAAATTTTCTTAATTTATCAAAACATTTAAAACTTATAATAATTTCTCAAAAACATTCAAAACCATGTAATGTAACAATAGAATCATCATATTAAATTGTCCGAAACTATTTCCTAAACAACTTCTAAAATTTAGTCGATCATAACTCCTAGCTCCGATATCGAAAAATTGCATACTTTATGGCAACAAAAAGTTGGGAATATAAGCTACAACTTTCATGTAGACCAATTACTCCAATTTAGACCACATCAATCTGGCGATTTGCCTCAAAGCACAGCATACACAATCCTACATTGAAAAGCATTTTCAAAGACAAATTAAAAATAACCTTAACTTTGCAAGTTCATAACTTTCACTCCCGATATCGAAAAATATCAAACTTTATAGCGACAGAAAATTCTCAACAGAAGCTACAAGTTTTCAGAAGATCATTTTCTCAAATTCTGCCTAAATCAAAAAGTCAACTATGTACTCAAGAAAGTCAAACTTTCTTAATTCTTTATATTCTCACACTTTTTCTCTTTATTTCTTGATTTTTAACTTCCATTTCAATCTACTTATTCACTTTAACTTTCATGATCTATACAATTCTACTCAAATCTCAAAGTCATCAAAACCCATCAATTCTTTTTTTTTTCTCATCAAATTCCTCAAAGCACAAAACATCTATAACACACTACACATACTAAAACACTCATTAAATTTCAAATAATATTTCTAAAGTCCACTTAAAAATCGGGGTCCAACATCTATCACGTGTTGTAAAATACAATAAATGTGAAACCTTGCTCTAATACCAAATTATAAAGCAAACACATGCAAAAGGGGGGTGAATTGTGTGTAAAAAAATTTTCAAGGTACTTAAAAATTGATAATATCCTTCTAAACAAAATAAATCTATAATAGAAGGGCCCTATCAACTTTTGAAAAGATCATATTAATGTTGAAAACGAAAGGATCTTGTTGATTAATAGGAGCATGCTAATGCTAACAAGAAAGGAATCTATTAATTGATAGGAGCCTGTTAATGCTCAAAATGAAAGGAACCTCTTACGATATAAAAATAGAAGAAGCCTATTCTAAAACTGAAGGAACCTCTTGCCACTTGAAAAAATAAACACTATAATACGGAAATTTAAAAGTTAAGAGAGAGAGAGTGACTTAGTCAATTTATATTGGTTTAACTTATAATGAAGCCTACGTTCAGCCCTCAAGTATTCAACTTAAGTATTTCACTATATCCAAATAGTAAATTTTTACTAGCCTCTTCAAGCTCACATGTATATATTTTTCAAGGTTCATCAACCTTCCACACTCGCAGTGTTTAGCTAACCTCTATAAGCTCTCAATAAGAAATGTATAAAGGATTTAACACTCTCTCTCAATAGAGTGATTTCAATTTCTAGGGCACAAAGAGTTTGATATAACTTTAAAAAAAATTGATGCTGCTAAGGTATTTCACAAATCTATTTGTATTGCAAATGCAGTAGATCTACCTTAAGTATACATTTTCTTCAACTAGTCGTTGCTTAATCTTCGATATCATCTTTGATAAAATCTTTGATATTCAAATATTAAGATAAATGTTTTGTCGAAACTTCCAAAGCTAATTATTCAAATTATTAGGATCCTTCTAAATGTCATGGAATCATTTCTAATTACGTAAGTTCATAAAAAAGGTTCCTATAAGAAAGAAAGCAATTATCCTATGATTTTATTTCCTTTTAAGAATTATATAGTTGTCTATACAAGGAAGTAAATCCAAATTAATTTTGATATTATAAATTTATCATTAAAATTGTTAAACATAAACCTTGAGATAACATTATTCACAGACGTCATCAAATAGCAAAGTAGATGACGAAGGAAAATGTAATATAATAAGAATTTATGGATTCATGCTAGGAATGATGATGTGAGTTAATGAGTTTTTGATTGTGGATTAAATAATTAGGTTGCGTTTTAGTTTTTAGGGATTAAGAAATAGATTACATGCAATTTTTTTAGGTTAGAGGTTTTTTATATTTTTATCAAATAAATGATTATTTCAATTTTTAATTCACAAACAATGTGTGTGTTTCATTGTCCATAAAAAAGACAGAAAATACCAATATGCAATATTTTAAATTTAATAAATAATTAAGTAAAAATAAAATTAAAGGAATTAAATAAAAAAAGACAGAAAATACCAACATGCAATATTCTAAATTTAGTAAATAATTTAGTAAAAAATAAAATTTAAGAAATTAAATATTGTAAACAACAATGAGCTGAAACACTTTTTTTCTTCTTAGGCTTGAACTCGCAAAATTGAGCAGATTGTGAGAGTGTTTTAAAGAATGGTTTACCAATATCCTCCAAGTCCGAGCCCTTAGGGTATGTTTAGTTGGGGCTTTAGTAATGGAATGAAATGAAATGTAATATTATTCCATTGTTAGGGAGGAGAGTTTATAATAGAATGGAATGAAATAGGATAAAAGAGGATGGTTTCATATTACATTTTATTCTATCCTAAACAATAAAAATGAAAACCTTCAATTTGGGGGATTTAGGATAGAATGTAAATGGTGAACAATTTTACACAATATTACATATAAACCGTTCATCTAAACAACATTTCACTATATTATATTATGAATACTTCCATCCACCCTAAACAATAATTTTCTAATATTACATCTATTTATATTCCATTCCATTATAAACTATTTCATTCCATTAAAAATCTTACGTCTAACCAAACGTAGCCTTAAAGTTCAAGCTCGAGTTTCTTTAAGAAAGGTACATCTATTTAGCCTTTCATTTCAAAGAGCAAAAGATTGATTGGACTAGCAATCAATAAAGTAACGCCTCAGTGTTATATGAATTACATTTTTTGTATCTAATGTATAATACTCTACATTATGGTCCTAATATAGTCTTCCAAAGTTTTAACCATGTCACAAGGGTTTAAAAATTATATAAATTAATAACTTTTATTATATAATAATTTCTTATAGTTGTATAATACTCTGCATTATGGTCCTAGCCTAATGTTCCAAAGTTTTAACCACATCATAAGGGTTTAATTTTCTCAACAATTTGATTAATATAATAAAATTATATAAATTAATAACTTTATTATATAGTATTTTATAGTTCTGATTTGATTCAAGAAAACAAATTTAATAAATTCATAAAATAGTGCTTTTATGAAAATTTTATATAATTAAGTGGTCTTATTCATATTATAAATTAATAATTTGGCTAAAATTACGCATGTATAATTAGTTATGATATTTTCTTAAAATATAACTCTGACATAACAAGTTTTTTTTCTTGAAATTAGATTTATTTGAATTTTTTATTAAGTCCAAAAGTTTTTGAAGAGAAATTTCTCAAATTATTTTACATATAATGAATATTTGGATTCACTTATTCATATTTAATTGACTAGATTGACAAATTTTATTGAATTTTAATTATCAAAATATATGCTTAGTGCATTGAGAAAATATTTAATAAGTTAATAAACTATTAATTTATCTATTAACTAATTTTTAATTAATAGAATTCATAAAAACTTGATCTTATTAATTTGAATAAGCTTATATATATATATATATATATACACAATAAGTTAATAAACTATAAATTTTTCTATTAACTAATTTTTAATTAATAGAATTCACAAAAACTTGATCTTATTAATTTGAATAAGCACGTATATGTTTATTCACAAAAACTTGATCTTAAAAACTTGATCTTTTAAGCACGTATATGTTTATAAAAGCACGTATATGTTTATAAACACAGGTCAATTAAGTCAAATCTAGATCAAAATCAAGAAGTACTATGATATTAGGGTTTAGTAACATCCTTTAAATAATTAAAATTAACAACTTTTTAAACTTAAACAAATTGACTCAAAAGAATTAAGGTTTCAAATGTGCAAGCAAAAAAGAAGGGTGATAGGACAGAACTTTTCTTTTTTTTTTAATGGGAAAAATTTGAAGTTGAAAAGGCTTGTTCGTATATCAATGGTCTTATAAATAAGACAAAATCCATCCGTTCTTATTTATTGTTCATTAATGGTTAGACTAAGAAGCTTGATTAAATTGCTGGAATTGGCTTTGATTAACCAAGTTATTTGTTTAGTAAAAGGAAATTGCTTTGTCATCAGGTGTTTTGACATAAGTGTTATAAAGGTGTTCATAGATGCCAAACTTATACCATAAGTTGTGCCTACTCTTTTGCACGACAATTTCATTTAGGCCTGTTTAAGTAAGACTCATTCTTCTCCCGTGATTGTTAACTAACAAAATCTTGTTCTAGAACACTTCACGACCTTTGCAGTGTTCAACTTTTACACTCTTGCAAGAAAACTAGGCAAGTACTAAAATATTAATTACAACAATAAAAGCATAAAAAAGATATAACACATGCTAACATTTATTACTTCCTTCAAAGTATATAAAATAATGCTTTCTCAATCTCTATGTCTAAGAAACAAGGCTCGAATGAGCTATTTATAGGCATCTTTGACGTGATGGCCAAGTTAGAATCCTAATAGAACTCAATTACCTAGATTACATCTTATCCTTATCACTTATCAGATTACATCACATCATCCAATTAAATGTTATCCCATCTAAATAGGAGTACATCATAACTAATAAGATAAAAGATAACATTTACATAATGATCCATTCGTATCTGCAAAGATCTCCATTGGTCTTTGTCTTTAGAGCTGATGTCTATCAGCTATGGTCTTATATGTTACATCATCCAAGATCTTTCTAAGATCTTTCTATGATCTTTATCCGTTGATGATAAGTCATCAAAACCTAAAGCTTGTCATAGCATACTAATCCGATCCAATGCTTACCAATGTCAAGTCTATTAGTTATGATCTGTTCATTTGAGCATACACTAAATCCTTAGTCCATTAAGAACCCATCCTTAGCCAATTTGACTTGTACAAGATTCGAAACTCTACCAAAACTCACACTAGGCTTGATTTAATTTGCTGAGTTACCTTAGAACTTTTGCATGCCACCGTCATGCACGTGATCCAACTAACGTTCCTCCCGGGACTCATTTGCAGTTAGCTCTGAAGTGTCTACATATGCTAAGGGGCTATCAATAGACATCCACGACTGTTGCCACTAAGTGATAACTTTAACAATATTCTAGCTAACGATGCCTCTATCACCACTCGTTACCTAACCACTCAATTAATAATAATAGTTGGGCTTATGAATTCTTTTAACTCTTACCATAAATTCAAATGTCGAGTATATAAAGAAAAGGAAAAAAAGAGTTAACAGAAAGTTTTATGCGCTTTTCAGTTATTTCTCTTATCTGTGAAATGTAAAAGACTAAACTTTCTTATAATTTTACTGAAAGAAATGATTTTTTATTATAACAAATGGGCAACCCTTGGTCAGAAGAAACACAGGGATAACATTACCAAAGATACGTGGCGTTGTTACAATATGAATCGAGAAAGGCTCTATGAGATCCTACATTAGTTAGAGAGGATAACGAAGTACATCTCACAAGGGTATGGATAACTCTTCCTCATAGTTACGTTTTTCCAAGTATGAGAGAGCAAAATCGTGAAGGCCTTGGCTCGATGGGCAGCCCAAAGCGGACAATATCTGCGGGCAGGTAGTCTAGGCTATTACAAATGGTATCAGAGCCAGTTCTCAAACCGTTGTACTAGCAAGAACGTTGGGCCCATAAGGAAGGTGGATTGTGAGATTGCATATCGATTGGAGAGGAGAGCGAAGTACACTTTATAAGTGTACGAATATCTCTTCCCTATAGACGCGTTTTTTGGGTGCAAGAAGAGCAAAATCGTGAGAGTCTTGACCCGATAGACAACCCAAAGCGAACAATATCTATGAGCGGGTAGTCTGGAATGTTACAGGCTCTTATCTCTGTGACTCCTAAGCTCGTGGAATATTTCATTGACAAGCTTCAATAGCGTTGCATCGTGAGTTTCCAACCCATATAACAGTCAAGTGATTTATAGAACAAATTTCTTAAGAGATAAGAGAAACAAAAAGTCAAAAATTGACTATAGTCTAGATTTCAAATATACTAAGATACAAGCTCTTCTTCTCTGTACGGTCATCAATTCTCAAATCCTACCTTTTAGAAAGTTAAACTGACCAATCTTTTTCCGTATAACTTAGACTTCAAGCAAGATCTATATATAGTTTAAGACGTTCTGATACATAGGATTTTTATGAAGATGTAAATGTAAAGCATACTTTTCTTTCTTTATAACTGCGATCTTCTATTAAATTATTGTCAAATTAGTCTAATATAAATTACTTTGTGATTAATTTTTGAAAACATGATATATGATTATTCTAATATGAATTCCAATAAAATAATTCAATATAAATTTATTAAAAATTTATATTTTTTATTCATTTACTTATTCTTTGATTACATTCTGCGAGAAATAATCTCCTCCGCTTTCAATCAATGTATTGTACTACGATGGACGGCAGCCTAACCATTGCTTAGTCCTCATTAATGTTATTTTTACGAACTACCGTACTGCAGTCTTTAAGAAATAAATAAATCAATAAATCAACAATCTGGAGTTGAATCCTTTAACTTTTCCATCATTGCATCTGAGATCTTTTTCCCCTTGAATATTTCATGTGGATCACGTCTTGGATTTATGTATATTCAGTGGCCTACTGATTTAAAGAATAATTTAAGATTGGATTAAAGAAAAGAAAGCAATCAATCACTACAAGAAAATCGTCATATAGCGACGAAAATATATCTACAGACCATATAACGTCTGTTTATTGCGACGGAAACACTAATCCGTCGGTTAAAGGAAGATGATTTCCAACGGTCCAAAAATCCGTTGTCAAAGTTGGAGGGAAATTTTCTCGGGGTCTTTTAGCGACGGAAATATGCCGATGGAAAGCATTCCGTCTGAAAATAGGGACGGAATAAAATTTTCGGCCGACGAACTTATCGGCTAGAAAAGGTTCACCGACGATAACAAATCCGTCGCTATATTAAAGAAAGAACATTTCCGACGGTGAGCAAATCCGTTGCCAAGGGTGGAGGGAAAATAACTCGGCGACGGAAATATGCCGATGAAAACTGTTCCGTCTGTAAATAAGGACGGAATTATAATTCGGTCGGCAAAATTTATCGGAGGGAAAAATTTCACCGACGGAAATAAGCCGTCGGTATATTTCAAAACGACGTCGGTATATTAGGTTAGCAGGTTTAACTCTGCGACAGTTTATTTTAATTATACCGACGGATAATTTTCGTCGCTAAAATAAAATTAAATCCCTGCGCAGCCGTCTTCCTTCTCTCCTTCCCCGACTCTCCTCTTCTCTTTC
>JANZLF010000009.1:19795730-19810553 GCA_026546835.1 Erythroxylum foetidum
GAACAAAATGAGTCCATTCGGAGCTCATAGGCCACAAGCGGGCAGCCGGGAGAAGGCTCTTGTCGACGTGCACGTGATGAGCAAAATGGTTCCACTCTCGCCCAAACAAAAGCACATCATTATGCTTGTAATCATTTCATCATATCGCATGCTTTCATACTTTGCATTTAGTTAAAATGCCATGACCGAAGTCAAGGCATAACATGTTCAGAATCAAAATTTAATGCTATCAATTCCCATGATTCTTTCAAAGTATCAGAGATCAAAATCATTCAAATCATTATGTTTAAACATACATAACATATAACATATATTCATACATAGGCAAGAAATTGCCTAATCACACAATAACTATACGTATATTACCCACCTAATATCGCTTGAGTATCCGACTCACTGGTGTCCTTCCTCTTGCAACGGAATCGGGTCAGCTTGGTTTCCTAAAACAAACCAAGTTTTCATTCAATCAATATCCACAGAAAATATTCAAAACTTGGAAATCCAAAATAAAGCACTAAAAGTCTATATGCGACCTCCTAAAATTTTGAACCCTTCGAGACAAATTCTAAACTTCCCTTCTTCATATAACTTGTAGCCCTTGATCTCTAGTTCACAACGAATCAAATATCACCTCAATTGGACATCTACCAAAAGATATGCCCAAAATACTAAAAACTTCACTTTCGGACAACCTGGGGCTCGTTGCGACGCAGACCAGGCTCGCCGCGGCGAAGCCTGGCTCGACACGGCGAGCACAAATGTGTGCGTCACGACGTGCTCACCTCACGCACGTTGCGACGTGCACATTTGTGCACTGCGGCGTGCACATCATTTGTGCACGTCGCGACGTGCACCTCATGCACGCGGCGTGCCGCCCTTCTGCCGCACGCCGCGGCATGCTCATGAGCACGTCACGACGTACGGGTCGGAGAGGTGACTCCAAACCCCGAATTTCTGCATTTTCCGATCTTCAGTCCTTCCCTTAACCAAGTGCAACATATCTAAACTATAGATCAAGTCTTATACTACCTTTCTAACCTAACAACAACTCAAAATCAGTCATAAACGCATCAACCCAAGAGATCTAACCATTTTTGCTTTACTAAACCCTAAAACCTTCGATTATGCTACATTCAACATTCTCTAGGTTTAAATCTAACCATAACAAGTTTGAAGGAAGCTAAACTTACCCTGAAATACTTCGAATCCGTCGGAAATCGCTGAAATCACAAAACTCTCTTCTCTTCTCTCTTCCTCCACCGATGACACTCCTCTTCTTTTCTTCTTTTCTTTTTCCTCTTCTTTTTCCTTCTTTCTCTTCCTTCTAATTTCCTACTTAAGTCAAATGAGCATAAAGACCATTATAACCCTCCATACAAACCTAAATCACTCCAACCTAAGTAAACTTCCCAAAAAGCCCTCATAAACTTTTACCCTATAATTTCCATTTAAATCACACTAACCTCAAATAAACCGTAATTATTCCTTAATTCTCATTTAACCCACATTATAACTAATTAAGCCTCAAATATCCACTAATATACTTAATTTAATCAAACGAAGGCAGAATCACACAATTATCACAATTCATGCTTAATGAAATCATAAAAAAATTTAGGGTCTAACACAAAGAAACAGACACGACCGATAGAGATGAAACTAACGGATAACAGTAACCCCTAAGATCATATCCATTCTTTCTAAATCTAGGACATAAGCATCAATAGTCCAATCCCTTTTTCCCACCCGAATAGGGATGTCCACACACTTTCCTCGAGTAGTCACCCTATGGCCATCTCCCAATTTGATTCCTAATGCCTTGCTTGACCCTACTGTCAACCCTAAACCACTGCTCAGCTCAGAAGAAATGAAGTTATGGCTGGCCCCGCTATCCACTAGAATCTCAATCGAAACTCCTTGTAGTTTACCTATCATCCGCATGGTTTTTGTCTCAGATGTCAGTGCCCCATTCACTCCCAATACCTCCATGGTTCGACATTCCAGAGCTATATCACCCTCCTGATAATTTCTCCATTATCATTCAAGGTTTTGTTGTCATCTAGTATTAACAACCGTAGTTGTTGTTCTGAACATTGATGGAGGGGATGAAATTTCTGCACACATCGGAAGCACAGCCCCTTTGCCTTACGATCCATCAGCTCCTAGTATGAAATGTGGTGCAATCCTTGATTTTTTTCCATGGATGGTCTTCGATTCCCTTCCCCTGGTCTAGTCGGCATCATTGGGTGAGAACCGACTCCTTGGGGCGGCAATCTGGGTTGAAAACGATGACCCGTCGCCTTTCGGGTTGGACCCGACCCGCCCTCTACTCGGCCCGCTCCATAACCCACAGTATTAGATGACCCCGACTTCGTATAAGGAGGATGACCCCGACTCTGGCTTCTGTACCCAATCTCTCCTTGGTGATGTCAATTGCGATGTTGTGGGTTGGATGATTGGAAACCCCTTTGATCCCCGTACAACTCCTCCTCCACAGCCCTTGCCACCTTCATCATCTAAACCCTGTTTGTTGGACTGAAGGTATGCACCCTTCGTCGAATCTTAGTACGTAACCCACTCATGAAGTAACCCATCAGTTGTGTTTCCGGTAAGCGCCCAACCTGAGAAGACACAAATTCGAAGGCCTCATTGTATTCATCGACAATACCCGTTTGTTGCAAATCAGAGAGTTCTTCAAATGGGTTCTCAAACCTTCTTCCTCCATATCTGTCGATTAAAGCCTGTTTCAACTTCCCCCATGCTAGCTCTACTTCAGTCTCTCAGAGAAGATTGAACTAGTAAATGGTCGATCCTTCCATGCTTAATAAAGCCAATTTGATCTTCACCCTTCTATAGTGCCATGAACTTCGAAATAGATTTCTGGTCGGGTGATCCATCCTACTGGATCAGACCCATCGAACATAGGTAAGTCTACCTTTCTCACTGACATCCTTTACTCTTCCATATTGCCCAAAAATTGTTCCGACCGAACATTCGATTGAGTACACTGAGTATCCCTATCTCCTGCCATGTTCTGCCTCCTCTCATATGTCTCACTGCTTTGTCCCTCCTCGGGACAGTTGCCCGTCAATTTATTCATCTCTACCAGTAATGCCTGCTGCATCTCTTCCATGGTCATCCGCATTGATGACTGTATATCTTCTACCCCTACTTCAAGACTAGCCATACGAGATTCCAATATCTCAACTCTGTCTGACATCTTTGGTGGCATGAAGATGGGTCTCGGACTTGCGGAAAAAACCAACAAGAAGTAAACTATCCTTTCTTTCGATGAGTATCCGGCAGGTCGGACCAATGTTAAAACTCTAGTCTTAGAATACTATATTTTTCTCTATATTATTTCAATATATCTCTGATGCGTTTATCACTACAGTATAGTAATATAGTATTTCTCCCTAACTAGAGCAGATTTGCTCGTCAGAAGGTAGGAATATCCTTCTGTCACTATCTTCACTCAAATTTTCTGCCTACTTTCCTCCCTTCTCTCTCCCCCTTTATAAACCCCCCTCTCTAGGTATATTTTGTTATGCCTAACTAATTTACCACATCAGCTGATAACTAATTCCCTCCTTGTCCCACTGTTCTTCCTTTGGAATAAACCTCTCTTTCTATCCCGAAGATCCTAACATGCTTTTTGGCTATTCTTTTATTTTATGACACATACCATGACTAGAAAACGAGATTGATAAGTATTAGTTGTTTTCTTATGTTGAAAAGGTTTCTCTATGGAACGAGATCAACAGACGTGTGGAGACAATTAAGAAAATGTTGAGCTCAATGGAGGATGGAGAAATAAGCGTATCAGCTTATGACACGGCATGGGTTGCTCTTGTGGAAGATCTTAACGGAAGTGGTTGTCCTCAGTTCCCATCTGCTCTTCAGTGGATTATAGACAATCAGCTCTCGGATGGTTCATGGGGTGACGGTGACATGTTTGAAGCTCATGATCGAATATTAAACACTTTAGGTTGTGTTATTGCATTGAAGACCTGGAATGTACATCCCGAAAAAGTTGAAAAAGGTAAGACAAATACAAAAGTGATTATGCGGATTGATTAGTTTTTAATGGAAAAATGCATTTTGCTGTTAAATAGAAAAGTGATTATGCGGATTGATTAATCTTGAATGGAAAAAATGAATTTTTTTGACTAACTGATTATATGTCACTACTAATACCGTCTATCAGGACTGGCATTTTTCAAGAATAACTTGCACGAGCTTGAGGATGAAGATCCTGCGCACATGCCAATCGGCTTTGAAGTTACTTTTCCTTCGCTTCTTGAGATTGCCCGTAAATTAGATATTGAAATTTCTGATGCTCCAATCTTAAAAGAGATTTACAATAGGAAAAATATAAAGCTTTCAAGGTAATTTCAGAACTCAAATCTGAATCATCAATGTTTTCCTACCTTTTTCCTACATGATCGAGCTAAATTAGATTTATTCCTTCGTAATACTTGTTCATAGCTAAAGCTCAAGGTCCGGTTCTCTTTTTCTTTACGTGTTTGTAACTATGTACATTGAATAGAATACCAAAGGAAATACTGCACAAAGTACCCACAACACTGCTTCATAGCTTGGAAGGAATGCAAGATTTAGACTGGAAAAAGCTTCTAAAATTGCAATGCGAAGATGGGTCATTTTTGTTCTCTCCAGCCTCCTCGGCCTACGCACTTCAGCAGACTAAAGACGAGAAATGCCTGGCATATTTGAACAAAGCGGTTCAGAAACACAAAGGAGGAGGTAATGTTAAATCATTGAGCTTTATTATGCACTTCAACAAATTTAGTGTGGAGAGAGAACATTAATCTTCCGAACCTTTGGTCTTTTTCTGATCATTTCAGTCCCGAATGTTTACCCTGTCGATTTGTTCGAGCACATTTGGGCTGTGGACCGCTTGAACCGCCTTGGGATATCAAGATACTTCGAGCCAGAGATTAAAGAGTGCGTCAAATACATTCGCAATTATTGGAGAGAAGATGGGATTTGCTGGGCTAGAAATTCTGAGGTACACGACATTGACGACACAGCCATGGGATTCCGTATACTTAGACTACACGGCTACGAGGTTTCACCTGGTAATGAAATAGTTCTATTCCTGAAGGAATACAACTAAGAATTCCTCAACTACAGCCAATTGTTCCATATGATATATCAATCTTGTATCCCACATTTTGCTTGTGTATTTGGCAGATGTGTTCAGGTTTTTTGAGAAAAAAGGAGAGTTTTGCTGCTTTGCCGGACAGTCCTCACAGGCAGTCACCGGAATGTTCAATCTGTATAGAGCTTCTCAAGTTCTGTACCCTGGAGAGAAGATCCTAGAAGATGCTAGGAAATATTCATCCAAGTTTCTAAGAGAGAAGAGAATTGTTAATGAGCTCCAAGATAAATGGATCATAACTAAGGATTTGCCTGGAGAGGTATATTCTTAGCTACATCAGGTCCATATAATTGTATAACTTAGTACTAATGTAGAGCATCTTCTTATCACATGCTCGAGATATAATAATTGTGTCTTTTTGTGTAAGAACTATGTTACTGAAGTTAAACTTTGGTATAGGTCGAATTTGCACTAGACCTTCCATGGTACGCGATACTGCCAAGAGTGGAGACGAGATTCTTTCTAGAACAGTACGGTGGGGAAGACGACGTTTGGATCGGCAAGACCCTTTACAGGTACATATGTCCTTTTATTTTATTTTACATTAAATTTCTTTGCCCTATTTTTCCCTTTCCTATCATCTTTTGTCAGAATTTATGTTTTCAGTTATAAGGTGTCCTAAGTGCTGGATTGACTTTCTTTGACGCAAATTGAACAATAGAAAAGAAAATCCGCACAATTTTCGTCACCCTCTCCAACTTGGATGTCTTCTTGGCATCTTCTACAATTTACTGATACTGTAGGGTTATTATGCAAAATTATTTTCAGTTAAAGCCTGTTTTAAAGGACATGTTTAATGAAACATGCACATACGAAGAAATTTTCAACTTGGCTAAAGAGCAAGATCAGTAGTAGTTAGCAATAAGATTCATGTGTGCGATGCAGGATGCCATACGTGAACAACAACGAGTATCTGGAGCTGGCAAAGTTAGACTACAGCACTTGCCAAGCATTGCATCAAGCAGAATGGGAGAATTTACACAAGTAGGCCGACGAATAACTCTTCCCGAATTGTGAAAGTAATTAAGAAATTGGTTCGTTCTCTAAATTGGCGCACGTGAAACAGGTGGTGTGAAGAAAGCAATCTAGGAAGCCTGGGGATAAGCAAAAGAAGCCTCCTCTTTTCCTACTTTTTGGCGGCTGCAAGCATTTTCGAGCCAGAAAGGTCCAGGGAGAGACTTGCTTGGGCTAAAACCAGAATCTTGATCGAGACTATCCACAGTTTTCTCAGCCAGGACAATAGTGCTAAAGAGCTGACAAAAGCTTTTGTTGACGATTTCAAGAACGCCACCACCACCACCACCAACACTGACAATCTTAAAGGGTACTATGACTGTCATCTTATGATTCTTTAATTTGACACTCTTCGTTATGATATAGGCCCACAACAATCCAAGAATTATGAGTCCTTGGGTGGTCACGTGTCAGTTTATGTCTCTGCCGTCTCATTCTATCTCTGTCTCATGTTGATCAAACTACACTGATGCAACCTTTCTTTTGTTGTAAGGCACGGCACCAAGGAAATGGATAGGAGAGCTCTGATGAAGAAATCCACACCTTTATATGTAGAATTGTTTAACATGACAGAAGTGATAAGAATAATGATACATGTCCTAGTCAATGCTAAATTTCTGCATATAGAAAATAACATATAGTTATTTACCTTTGATTTGAGACTACAATTAAAATGGAAAAGCTGACTACATTGTTTACAATTATTATGTGGTAACAGGAGCTCGACTACGAAGAAGAAAAGGCATGGATTACTCCAACTACTGCTTGAAACTATGAATGGTCTCTCGGTCGACGCATTAGTGTATCATGGTCGAGACATTAGCTACAATTTACGCCATGCTGTGAGTTATCAAACAACCTTTATGTATTTCTCCCACTACGCTAGACCCCATATATATATGGTTATTGGAAGCTAGTAATGGCTAAATTACAGTAAAACATAAGTGAAGATAAAAAGTCTTTATTGTACAGCCAAAATGATAAGTTATTTTGGTAAGGAGGACAAAAAAACAGGGGGAAAAAAGAAACGCTAAAATGAGTTACTTGCATGCAACAGAAGCTCTGGTTGCAATGCTTTTATTCGGCCAACCATTTTCACCTTTTTCATGTAAATGGTTAATTTAGTGGGAGAAGTGGCTACTGAAATGGGGAAATGAAGGAGAAGCAGAATTGTTGGTCCAAACAATAAACTATACCGCCGGCCGTTGTTTGTCAAAAGAGTCTTTCGGCCATCACCCTGTTTATCAGAAACTCGCCGACCTCACTAACAAAATATGCTCTCAACTTGGAAATTACCAACAAAAGCAGAAGGTTAGTGTCTAAAAACCGACATATCTTTCGTATTAACCGATTGCCTACAATAAGATGGGGGTACGTTTCACCGTCACTCAGTTGTACTTGAAATAGATTGCTCTGTGACTTATCTTTAAAGGATTATTTTTAAATTTGAAAATAATTCCAGGTGTCCGAAAATAACGACCAAAACACTGGTTGTGACAGTACCACAACTCCAGAAATAGAGTCTACCATGAGAGAACTTGTCAAATTGGTGTACCAGAATCTATCAGATGGGACTGATCCTATTGCGAAGGAAACCTTTCTCACCGTATGTAAAAGCTTTTATTATACAGCCTTCTGTGATATTCAAACTATCAATCACCACATTGCCCGGGTGCTTTTTGAGAAACTGCATTGATTGATGTTGACCTTTTACAGTTTAATACAATATGTATTCTTATTAAATAACTAAATTCTAGTATATTACTGAAATAAGAGCCTCGTTATTAACTATTAGCTAATTTTATTAGCAGTTAGCTGATAACGAATTATATCAGTTGATTTGATCAATAGGTAGAGATATTTAGTAAAATTAGTTGCTTAGTGTTAATTATTTATGTGTAAAATGACTTATGAGAGCATGACTTAAAAAAAGGATATAAATATTATATATCTTGGTATTTTGTTGAATATTTTTATAAGAATTTAGATTTTAGATAGTTAATTTTACAAAAATTAAGTTTATAACTCTAACAAAAAACATATAATAATAATAATTATTATTATCATCATCATCGTCATCGTCGTCGTCGACGTCGTCGTCGTCGTCGTCGCCATCACCATCGCCGTCATCATCATCATCATGCTACTTTTTTATATGTAAAATTGTGATACCTATCTTAAAAGAATAAATTTTTTTGCTGCATTTTTATATGTAAAATTGTGATACTCATCTCTCATATGGTGTCTCATAATCACTTCTCCTTAAATCCTTAATATTTCAAGGTTCAATATAGACTCTAGTCCTCCTCCTCTTTTGATGTGTAACTAGATTAGAAGTTTGTCAGAAGGCTTCTATTGCTCGCAACCCTACCTCCAACACCCTCGTTCGTAACTCATATCATACTAACAACAGTTTGGTCTCATATCATTTGTAGCACCTTAAGTCCATATTGATCCAATTACAATCCCAATTTGAACTTTTAAAAAAAAACACATGTGCAATAATTATAAAAATTTTCACTTATGTTCCCTTTCCGATATGAAATTGTAATACTCATTTCTCATATAATTTCACATAAACAATTTACAAATAAACAACATTATCATGAAAATGATAGCTTATTCTTTACAATCATTCAAGATTAAGTGACAACAAACAATTGGAAGAGGTAGGGATATTTCACAGATAAACCCAACAAACAAAAAAAAGATGCTTTTGAACCTAAAAAATTCAAAGCTTAGGGATATAATCAGGAAGGCAACCACCACACAAATCACAAGCTTCTTCATAAGGCAATACAACAATGAAAACTTATTACATTAGAGGAGAGAATTAAAAAAAACATTAACTATTTGCACAAGATAATAAAAGGGAAACTCACATTGCCTCCTCTAGCTATCAATGCATTAGCTTTTACCTCTATAATTCTTTCGGTTTGATCTCTAGTTCATTTTTTGAGACTACACCATTATATTCAATAAAGGGGTTGCCAAAGAGTGAGCAGAGCACCATAAATCTTATATGTAGGCATCAAAAACTTTTGCCAAGAGAGAGGGATTATGTCTCTCTAGTTGACACAAAGACACATACATAGGTATTAAGAATTCTAGATACGAAAACATGGAGACAAAAGGGCATTATACCAGTCTCTATCGAGTTTATTACTCATGTTTGTGTATGATGAGAGATGAACTAAATCCTCATGAATCATTGTTGATGTGATTCTATCAAATGTTAAAGTGCAAATAGCAACTTTTCACCTAGAAAACAAACATTTTATTAGGTTATTAAGTACATCTTCTAATAAGGCCAATTTTCTTTTCCTGTTTAATCGTCTTTGATTAACTGCAAATTTTCAAGCACTAACTATCCTGCTTCCTGGACTCTCCATCTTCTCCTTCTTTATATATTACATCATTGGCTTCCAAGCATATTCTCTCCATCTCCTTTCGACCATTTCATCATAATTTTTATAACCAAAAGTTTTGAATTAGAAAAACTCCAGTTCTGAGTGTACACTGAGTCATTACTAACGCCTTTTTAGTTTTGTGGGTATTCTTTTCGATGACACAATTGTGATTAGAACGAAGGAGTAGAAGATCAAATGTTGGTAGAAGATCGTGATCAGAATGAAGGTTCGTGAAGAGAGAAGATGATGTGAGCATAAGTAAGGATCACCATGAAGATGGAATACATGACAGAAGCGAGCTCGTCATTTTAGTTGGACCTATGTCTAGAGTTAGGACTGAGAGATTCAAGGAGGCTCTCTATGCATATGTGGGCCAACTTATGAAGAGGATGAAGCTAGCCAAGCCTATTGGAGGAGAGCTAGTTGGGTCACAACCTAAATTGATCAACTTGTCTCAAATCCTTAGACCGGATACACTTGAAGCTTAAAGACAAGAAGATTTGGGCTATTTTAATGCTTCATCGCTTAAACCCAAAAGTATATGGATCCAGTAGTAGTGCAACACATCATACCTATTTATTTAGCTTTTGGAATTTGTTTCTTTGGGCTTCCATATATTTTAGCCCAATCTTTTATTATTTAACCTAGGTATAAATATATGTTTTATGTCAAAAATTTTCAGAGCTTTTTAGATCATAATTGTTGAAAAGTCGTCGGCTTCAATAAAGAGAAACATTATTCTCTTGTTCTTGTTACTTTTTGAACCATCTTTCACTTATCAATTGCTTCCCCAATTGTGGCGTTTTGATTGTTCTTTTCTCTGGGTTTTATTTTGATCATCGGAATTGTTTGGAACAAGTTTTCAAGAGGTGTCGTAGAAATCAAACCTTGCGCATCCTTATTTTTTTCTTGTTTTTTGAATTCGAAAATTTCACCCTTCTTAATTCCTCAAGGTCCAAAATACTCCAAAACAAAACACCCATTGAAAACTCCATCAAATCATCATCAATCCTTCTGCGGTGCGCATTATTTGGTATCAGAGCCTGGTTTGGAGGAGAATTCTTATTCAACTCCATCAAAATTCAAGAAATCGCCGCCATCACCATCCAACTATCGTCGTATCATCAATTCAGGTGTGCATTAACTTTTGACCTAGGATTTCAATCTTTCTTCTTGTTGTTATTTTAGTTAGGATTTTCAATTATTTGTTGAAAGATTTTGACTTATAACAAAAAAAAGTTCGAAAAAAAGCAAAAAAAAGTTTGAAAAAAAATTCTTAAAAAATATAAAAAAAGTTTGCAAAAAGAAAAAAAGAGTCAGGAAAAAAAGGAACCCGAAAAAAAGTCAAAAAAAGTCAGAAAAAATTTGAAAAGAAAAATTCTTGAAAAAAATAAAAAAAATTGTTCAAAAGTTTTCAAATTTACTAGCTTGTTATTGGTTATTGGTTTGGGTTGCTTGTTACTTGCTATTTGAGCTACATTTGGGAATATTGATTTGTTAAAATTGTGGTTCTAATTGTAACTTGGATTTCAGAGAATATTGAGTGGTAAAAGGCAAGAGTGTGTGAACTTATTTGAGGGAGTTAATGTCGTGACTTAAACATGAGGGGAGTGACCAATTCTTGAATGAAACACGTGAGGGAGTATGTGAGGTTATGTATCACTAACCTCGTTTTGCAAGTATATCATTTTGTTTACAATGTCACAGGGAGGTAATAATGATGACAACCAAGGGGGAGATGCCACTATCGCTTTCACTTTGAGAGCCATGCAGCAACAATTTGAGAGGTTCAATCTAGCCTTAAATGAGGTTAGGGGACAATTGGATGAGCTCAGATAAGGGAGACGCGAGGAACCTCAAGACAGGCGTGCATATGTACGTCAGCGGCAACCATTATCTCATAGACAACTACCACGGTAGGAGCCTGAGGAGGAGGAGGAGGATTATGAAGAACGCATGCCCAGGAGAGCTCGGAGAGGAGAATCCCTCAATAGGCGAGATGGAGACCTCAAATTCATCAAGATGCAGATCCCAACATTCAAGGGAATGAATGATGCTGAGGCATACTTAGAGTGGGAAAGGAAGATTGATTTGGTCTTCGAGTGCCATAACTTCTCAGAGAAGAAGAAGGTAAAACTTGCTACTGTTGAATTTACAAATTATGCACTAATATGGGGGGATCAACTTGTGACCTCTAGGAGGAGGAATGGAGAGAGACCCATTAATACTTGGGCAGCAATGAAGCCATGCATGAGTAAGAGATTTGTGCCATCTTACCATTATAGGGAGATGCATCAAAAGCTCCAAAGACTCACACAAGGTTTTAAGTCAGTAGAGGACTACCACAAAGAGATGGAGATTGCTATGATTTGTGCTAATATATTGGAGGACCCCGAGGCCACTATGGCAAGGTTCTTGAGTGGATTGAATAGAGAGATAGCAAATATGGTGGAGTTACAACATTACTTGGAGATTGAGGACATAGTGAACATGGTCATGAAGGTGGAGAAACAGCTCAAAGCTAGAGTGACAACAAGGAATGGAGCAAGCTCTAGTTATTCATGGAACTTAAAATGGCCAAAGAGGGAAGAGAAGTATAAGGATAAGGGGGTGGACTTCAAGGAAGCACCTAAGAAGCTAGTTGGAGGATTTGAGCAAAAAGGTACTTCTAACACCCAAGCTACTTCTAGTAAATATTCATCTATAAAATGTTTTAAATGTTTGGGTACTGGCCATATTGCTTCTCAATGTCCTAATAGAAAAGTGATGTATATGAGGGATAATGGAGTTATTGATTCTGAGGATAGTGATGTTGATGATTTGCCATATGATAGTGATTGTGATGATAATAATGAATGTGTGGAAAGAGTTGTCACAAGAGAAGCACTTGTAGTTAGGAAGGTGTTAAGTGCTAGAGTTAGAAATGAGATTTTGGAAAAGAGAGAGAACCTATTCCATTGAAGGTGTTTGGTGGGTGGAAAAGTTTGTAACTTGATCATAGATGGAGGTAGTTATACCAATGGGGCTAGTCAAACTATGGTGGAGAAATTGGGCTTGACATGTAGGAAACATCCAGAACTATATAATTTATAGTGGTTTAATGACAGTGCGGATGTGAAGGTAACTAGTCAGGTACTGATGTCATTTTCTGTAGAGAGGTATGAGGATAAGGTGTTGTGTGATGTGATACCCATGGAGGCAGGACATTTGCTATTGGGGAGGCCTTGGAAATTTGACAAGAAGGTAGCACATGATGGGTATACCAATAGGTACTCCTTCAAGTTTAAGGGTAGGAACTTCATTTTACTACCTTTATCACCTCATGAATTGTACCTGGACCAAATCAAATCAAGTAAAAGTGAGGAGGGTTCAAGTAGTGAGAACAAAAAAATGAAGAGAGAAAAGAGGCTCAAAAGAAAAATGAGTTTGTCCCAATGGTGAGTGACTGCATAGATGAGGAAAAGAAAATGAGATGTGCAGGAGAGTAGAGCTCAACAAGAGAAAAGAAGAAAGAAAAAAAGAGAGAAAACTGAGCTTGTTTGCTAAGGAAAAAGACTTGAGGAGAGTAACTGGAGACAAAAGAGCACTAGTAGTGGTGAGATACAGAAAGTGTTTAGTTTCTGACACTAACCTTCTTAATGATTTTCCTAGTGATTTAGCTTTGGATCCTAGGGGTGATGGTCCGTTCCAGGTGTTGGAAAAGATAAATGACAACGCCAATAAGATTGAAGTGCCAGGTGAGTATTCTGTTTCTGCAACTTTTAATATTACTGACCTTTCTTCTTTTGATATGGATTCATATTTGAGGACGAATCTTCTTGAGAAAGGAGGGATTGATGTGAGCATAAGTGAGGATCACCATGAAGATGGCATACGTGACAGGGGCGAGCTCGTCATTCCAGTTGGACCTATGTCTAGAGTTAGAACTGAGAGATTCAAGGAGGCTCTCTATGCATATGTATGGGCCAACTTATGAAGAGGATGAAGCGAGCCAAGCCTATTTGGAGGAGAGTTAGTTGGGTCATAGCCTAAATTGATCCACTTGTCTCAAATCCTTGGACCAGATACACTTGGAGCTTAAAGACAAGAAGATTTGGGCTATTCTAATGCTTCATCACTTAAGCCCAAAAGCATATGGATCTAATAGTGACGCAACACATCATACCTATTTATTTAGTTTTTAGACTTTGTTTCTTTGGGCTTCCATATATTTTAGCCCAACCTTTTATTATTTAACCTAGGTATAAATATGTGTTTTAGGTCAAAAATTTTCAAAAGTTTTTAGATCATAATTATTGAAAAGCCGTCAACTTCAATAGAGAGAAACATTATTCTCTTGTTCTTGTTACTTTTTAAAACCATCTTTCACTTATCAATTGTTTCTCTAATAGTGGCGTGTTGATTGCTCGTTTCCTTGGGTTTTATTTTGATCATCGGAATTGTTTGAAACAAGTTTCCAAGAGGTGCCGTAGAAATCAAACCTTGTGTATCCTTATTTTTTTCTTGTTTGTTGAATTCGAAAATTTCACCCTTCTTAATTCCTCAAGGTCAAAAACACATCAAAGCAAAACATCCATTGAAAACTCCATCAAATCGTCATCAATGCTTCTGTGGTGCGCGTTAGAAGACGTTTAAAGAAAAAGAGAGAAAATTCTACCCCAAAACTTTCTGAGTGAATTATCTCGCTATATGTAAGTATTTTTTAGAGGGCACATTCTTCATTTTTTATTAGTTGAAGGCTAAACGCTGGTCCTTCTAAGCTTTATAAAAATCAACTGATTGGGTTCAATTAGCCAACCCAATTAGCTGATTACCAAACACAATAGGTAACTGTTTAACATAGTCAATCACCTAAACATGGTCAATGACCTAATTTTTGGCTGATATGGGGCCAAGTTCATTTTTTACTTGAAAAAGCCTAGTTGAACTCTTATAACTGGCGATTTGTAATTTACAGGCATTGTTTGGCAAACAGCGGATTCTATCAGCGATTAGTTGATAGTGAATTTTATCAACTAATTTAACCAGTAGATAACATCAATTATTTATTAAAGATGTTCGGTAAAATTAATTGTTTAATGTTAGTTATTTATATATAAAATGACTTGTGAGAGTATGACTTAAAATCTCATAAGAAATTAGATTTTGGATATTTAATTTTACAAAAATTATGTTTATAAATGTAATAAAAAATATATAACATACAACAAAATAATA
>JANZLF010000009.1:19810731-19821719 GCA_026546835.1 Erythroxylum foetidum
TATTTTTTAATTAATTACATTTAATTATAATAATTATTATAGCAATATCTTCTCAATAATTATATTTTAGCATATTGCTTTTACTTTTAGAGCGGTATGGTTTGTTAATAAAATACAATGTCTAATTCTAGAAAGATGACATGACAAGGTGGTTACAGAGGGTACATGTTATATTGAGAATGTAGGAGTTGTGGAGAGGGTAGACAAAAGAATTGTATAAGATTTCCCTGTTTGGGTGGGATTAGGATAGAGGTAACCTTTCAAACGCTGCCATTGTTATTGTGACTCTCATATTTTGTTATTAATAATACTTTTCTCCTTTTATTTCCTTTATATTCTTTTAGGATCCTACCAACTTTTGGTATCAGAGCATCAGTCCTAATATGGGTGATGCCCCAAAATAGAATGGAGGTAAT
This sequence comes from Erythroxylum foetidum, assembly GCA_026546835.1. NCBI lineage: Eukaryota > Viridiplantae > Streptophyta > Magnoliopsida > Malpighiales > Erythroxylaceae > Erythroxylum > Erythroxylum foetidum. The sequence continues at coordinate 19,811,148 of JANZLF010000009.1, forward strand.
ACTAGATCATGTTGAAAATAAGCTTAAACAACTTCTTGGACTAAAGAAAGATGTTATGGACCTTATCAACACCATTTCCTACCTAGCTTAAAGGATGGATGAAGGCTTTCAGTTGCCCATAAAAAGTCAATCTTTGAGAGTTAATCAGGTAGAATCTAGTTATACCAAATCTGGAGAAATCCCAACATTAGACTCAGCCACTATGAGTCCTCTGGTGATTAAAAAGAAGATAGAATGGGTTAAGCATCCCTAAAAGCTAGAGTTAGCAGTTTTTTAAAGGGATAGCCTTGATGCATGGATCTTCAAGGTGGAGTGGTATTTTGTTATAAATCGATTGACGAGCAGGAGAAGTTGGAGGTTGCTAAAGCTTGTTTTAAGGTATAAGCCCAAACATGATTAAGATTTAAAGATAGAGAGAAACCATTCTCTTCCTTGAAGGAGTTAAACTGCAATCTCAATTCGCTGGGATATAAGAGGGAACATTACTTCACTAATCTTTTGCTATCTAACAAGAAGGTACAATTATAGAATATTGAGCTCAATTTGAGTTTTTGGTAGCTTCAATAGGAAAGATGGAGGAGACATTTACAGTTGTCTTCATTAATGGGTTAAAAGAAAAGATAAGGGATGAATTATTTGTGCCAAACGTACTAGGCTTGGACACAATAGAAGTAGTAGTTAGAATAGAGAGGAAGAACTAGATCTTCAACTAACCCAAGTAACCTAAAACATTAGGGAAAAACCTTAATTCTAAACAAAAAATGACAGTCGTACCATCCTATGGACTCCCCCAAAAACCTTAGTCAACTTATAGCCAATAACACCCTCCCAACCCAAAACTTGACTAACACGTTGAAAATTCAAAACCTATCTACCAACTAGTCTACAAACCTTAAATCTGACCCAAAGCCCCACCCAAATATATTTGATAGTGCATCGTTAACTCCATATGTTGTTGGTTAGTGAAGATGATGGAAAAAATGTAGGGCATGAGATTATGGAAGGGTGTTAGAGAACAAAGTGAAAATTGAAGGCGTGGAGCTGTCACTTAATTTGGTGATGGGGTTATTGAAACCTCGAACCATGAAACTTTGGGAAAAGAGGGATGTACAAAGGTACTGGTGCTAATTGATTGAGAGGTCTCCCATAACTTCTTTTCCTTAGATCTAGTTAATAAACTATGGTTTCCAATAATCAAAACACCTAACTACGTGGTGTTGATGGAATCAGGAAAATGTCTTAAATGAATGAAGATTTGTAAAGGGGTGTTATTAGAGATGCAAGGACTCATGATCATTGAAGAATTTCTCCTTTTTTAGTTAAGCAATTTTGATTTGATTACCGGCAGACTTAAGTGGATATCCACATTAGCAGTTACACAAAAATGATTGGAAGAACTTAATTATAACTATTAGCATGAGGTAAATGGGGACAAATAGTCTTACAAGGGGATCCCAATTTAAGCAAAACCATGTTTCAATGAAAACCTTAGTAAAAACTATCTAATATGAGAAGGATGGAATGTTGCTAAAGTTATGTCATATAGTAGCAACCAAACTAGTGGAGATGCAAGTTAAGGCCCTTGAGTTGCAATGACTAATAAGTGAGTTCAAACATGTATTCAGGAGTGCTATTAAATTGCCATCAATTTGTAGCTATGATTATATGATAGTGCTAAAAGAAGCAATCAATATGAGGCCTTATAAGTACCTCAAAATCAGAAAATCGAGATTAAAAATTTGGTGGTGGAGATGCTCGTGGCCAAAATCATTAGGCTAAGTAACAATCTCTTTTCCAACCTCATGTTACTCGTAAGAAAAAAAGATGAGAGACAGGATTTTGTGTGGATTACAAGGTCCTCAATAAAGTCACTATGCATGATTGGTTTCCCTTTCCCAATATTAATAAGCTCTTAGATGAATTATAAGGAGTCGGAAATTTTACCAAGCTTGATCTTAAATCAGGCTACCATTAAATAAGGATCTAGCCATAAGATGAGCATAAGATAACATTCAGAACTCATGAGGGCCACTATGAGTTTCTTGTCATGCCATTCATGCTCATTAATGCCTTGATAACCTTTTAAGTGCTCAAGTGTTCTATTTTCAAAGGGTTGTTGAGGAGGTATATGTTGATATTCTTCGATGATATCCTCATTTATAGCTCTTTTCGTGATGAACACTTGTTACACCTTCATAAGGTATTTACGATTCTTAGAAACCATAAGTTATTTACAAATATTGAGAGGTAAAAATTCTATCAAAGTGACTTAAAGTACTTGGGGCACGTCATATCATAAAAGGGGGTTGTTGTTAATCTTGAGAAAGTTACTGTCGTTGATGATTTAGCCTTGTCTAATTTCAAGGAGACTTTCATAGTGGAAAATGATGCTTTTGAAGTAGGGTTATGGGCAGTATTATCTCAAAAGGACCACCCCTCACATTTTTTAACCGAGCACTCATAAAGTTTTCTCTCAAATCGGTCTATAAGAGGGAATTAATGGCTATAGTAATGTTTATCCAAAAAATGAGATACTATTTACAAAAGAGGCACTTTATGGCAAAGACAAATCAAAGGAGTTTATGTTATTTACTCGAACAATGAAACAACGGATATTTGCACCAAAATATCAAAGATGGTTGACCACTAAAATGGGATTTGATTTTGGGATTCAGTACTAACCAACATAAGATAACAAGGATGCTTATGCCCTCTCAAAGGTGCAAATTAGGGCAACATTAGATGCTACATTGAGTCTTTTCGATATTAATTAGGACCAAATCAAAGAAGAGGTAAATCAATGCCTAAAGTAGAAATAGATCTTCAAATTATTGGAAGAAGAGCAAATGTGGTTGGTCTTTTGATCATGGATAGCTCTATTATAAAGGAAGGATTGTTTTTCCAAAGACCTCCCCTTTGTTTTGGAATTTAATGAAAGAACTTCATTGCAACCCAATAGGAGGCTATGGTGGGTTTTGCATGAAAAATAAAAGGATTTCCAATAAATTATTTGGGGATGGTATACATAATGATATTAAGTTGTTTGTTAGGGAATGCAATGTGTGCTAGTAGCACAAGTATGATAAATAGACTCTAGTAAATTATTATAGCCTATTATGACATTGTAAGTAGTTTAGGAGGACCTCACTATGAACTTTATAGAAGGGTTACCCAAATACCATGATTATGACTCCATCCTTGTAGTGAAAGATAAACAAAGTAAATATTGCCACTTTATCCCCCCTAAGCACTGTTATACTACAAAGAAAATCGCAAAGGATTTTTTATATCATGTGGTAAAGCTCTATGGGTTACCTCGCTCCATTACCTCATATTGCAATAAGGTGTTTATGAGTTATTTCTAGTTAGAACTCTTTAGATTACAACAGTCAGTCTTGAAGGGAAGCACTACCTATCATCCTCAAACAAATGAGCAAAGTGAAGTTATGAACCTGTTCCTAGAAGTTTATCTTTGATGCTTCATAAGCAACAAATCAAAAGAGAGATATGCTTTACCAAAATATTAGTTTAACACTTCATATCACTCAACCAAAAATTACACTCCATTCAATATTATATATGGGAGGGACCCTCCCCTTTAATCAAATACAAACAAGGTGACATAACTAATTCTACATTAAAGTAGATGGTTCAAAAAAGGGACGTCGTTCTTGCTGAACTTAAAGAGCAACTTACATTGGCTCGAAATAATATAAAAAGGTTGGGTGATTAGTATAGGAGGGGGGTTGACTTTGAAGTAGGTGAACAAGTCTATCTTAAACTTCGACCATACCTATAAAAAACATTAACAAAGAAATTATATGAAAAATTGGCCCCAAGATACTTTGACCCTTCCCAATTATTCATAAAATGGGCAAAGAGACTTACAAATTAAATCTTCAAGATTTTGCCTCCATTCATCTCGTTTTTCATGTGTCTCAACTTTAAAAGCCAGTTGGGGATTCTATATCATATAACCTCGTATAACAACTTTGAATGTTTGGTACGTTAGTAGGATATGTTATCTGATTCTAAAAAGATGACATGACAAGGTAATTACAAGGGGTACATATTATATTGAGAATGTAGGAAGTGTATAGAGGGGTAGACAAGAGATTTGTGCAAGATTTCCCTATTTAAATGATATTAGGAGAGAGGTAGCCTTTTGAATGCTACCACTGTCATTGTAAACCTCCTATTATGCTATCAATAACACTCTTCTTCTTATATTTCCCTTATATTCTCCTAGGTTCTTATCAAAAACCAAACAACCCCTAAGCTTGTTTTGGCAAGAACCTAAATAAATTACATTTTCTACCATCTCTATTTAAACTAAGAACAAGCCCGCCACTTTTTTGATAAGCTAAATATCTAAAGACTTCGTTTCATTTAGCCATTGGGAAGAGAAAATAAATTCAATTAATAACAAAGACATATAACTATGATTTAAAAAATATAATTGAGGTTCATATGTGTTCTATTTATTTTAGTGAAATTAAATATTTCAAATGTTTAATTTGCATTTAAAAACTACATATTCAAATAAGTTGAATATAATATGATGTAATTTTAAGTGATTCATTTTCTCCAAAATTCAATTAAGCTAGTAATTTTTGTATATTCTCAAAACATTTTTAATTAGTTGAGTCTGTAAGTTTTGTACGTACTTAAGAAATTTGTAATTAAGTTGTTATTGTTAGGTGAATGTATCAAATTTTTTCCTAATTCCATGATTTTTCATTATAAATTTACCAAGAAACTTCATAAATTAAAGACCTTTCCAATACTATTTGGGCTCTTAACGACGAATCTCAAAATTTGAGCATTAACAAAGATTTTGAGCATAAATGCCTATGGCTTTCAATGTTTAATACAATAAGATCTTTCTTAGTACCAAAAAATGTCACGAAAGAGACCCTAAAAGTAGTCGATCTTATAGATTAAATTATAAAGATACTTAAACAAATATGCAGACACTTGTTAGAGAACAAGTTATCTAAAATAACCCCCTTATAAGAACTCCATTTGAAAATATTAGTTATATGTCTATAGAAGATTCTTATTGTGATGATTATATAAGTGATACTTTGGCTTATGATCTCGAAAGTATTTCATATAGGGATTGTTATGTTCTGATACTATTTATAATCTATTTCAGTTACAGATAACTCAATTAATAGTTATTGGATATAACACGAGTTATATAGAAGTAGTTAAATGATCAATATAAAATTTATCATCCTAAAAATGACTCTAGTGAATCCTATATTAGTATTAATTCAAAAAAAGATAAAATAACACTTTAAATTTTAGTTTTTAAATTTTTATTAATATATTCAATCACTAATTATGGATGAGCAATATGATTAGACTTAAAAAAGAATAAACATTAATTTAAAAAATAATAGATGCTAAATTCATAATTTATGTCTATTTAGAATATTGTCTGATGAAAGGATTGAATTACGTAAAAAAATCATGCACAAAAAAGTTACACAAAAAAGTTATTCAAAACCACATTGACATTCTTAATATTTTGATAATCATGACACATTTTTAAATGTAAATCTTGATTTATAGATATAAATTATTTAATTAGAGAATTAAAGGAGTTTAAATTATCTAATCCTAAATATGATTTAGGGTTATAATTTATATCTATTACTAACATATTTAAGAAATTAGTGAATCATATATAAAGAATGATTGATGATATGGTAAAAACTAGATCTCTGTCACTTACTATAGTTGTGTCATCCCATGCAATTTGAAGATATGGTTCACGGAAGTCTTGGCAATTTTTTAGCTATATATGGTGACGTCACTACAACAAAAATGACATACGATAACAGGTGATAAATGCTATTAAATATGAATGGTAACACTAATGAGTATGTTATGACAGCCTATGTTACTAAAGATATGATACTTTAGTAATAATTTTGACATGTTATTGTCGAGTTTAATATGACATTTATTAATAGCTATAAATGCGTTTATATTACATTTTATAAATGATATAAATTATTTATTTGTAACATTTTAAAACTATTATATATTAACTTTTTTAATATCCTTAAATTGCTGTAGTTATGTATTTTGTAACAGTTTTGAAATATTAAAAACAAATTTTTTCATAACTTTGTTTAAATGTCATTATTGAGTTTGTTATAGTATTTATTAATAGTTATAAATGATTTTATGTTACATTTTGTAAATGTTAGTAATTAATTATTTATAACATTTTTCAACTGTTACATATTAACTTTTCACAACATTATTAAAGAGTTATAAACATGAATTTTGTAACATTTTAAAAATATTATAGATAAATTTTTCATGACATTAATAGAACGTTGTTGTTAAGTTTATTATAACATTTATTAATAGTTACAAATAATTTTATATTATATTTTATAAATTTTATTAATTAATTATTTGTAACATTTTTGAACTGTTATATATTAAATTTTTGCAACATCATTAACATGTAATAGATATGAATTTTATAACATTTTAAAAATGTTATAGATAAGTTTTCCATGACATTAATAGAATGTTGTTGTTGGGTTTATTATAGCATTTATTGATAGCTACAAATAATTTTATATTATATTTTATAAATGTTATTAATTAACTATTTGTAACTTTTTGAACTGTTATATATTAACTTTTTGCAACATCATTAACATGTAGTAGTTATGAATTTTGTAACATTTTAAAAATATTATAGATAAGTTTTTCATGACATTAATATAATATTGTTGTTAAGTTTATTATAGCATTTATTGATAGCTATAAATAATTTTATATTGTATTTTATAAATGTTATTAATTAGCTATTTGTAACATTTTTGAACTGTTATATATTAACTTTTTGCAACATCATTAACATCATTAACCATGACATTCATAAACTGTTATAAATTATTTTTTTTACATCCACCAAATGTTGTGGATATGAATTTCGTAACACTTCTAAAATGCTCTAGATTATTATTTAACAACAATATTAAAAATATGTTACTATTGAATGTATGATAACATTTGTTGATGCTATTATAATAGTGTTACTAATATATCTTGTGTAACTTATATAAATAATGGTACACTAATGTAAAAACAAATTTATAACTATAAAATTAACTTTTCAAAAACATATTTTGTTGTTCATCAAAGATGAGCAGATCATAGATAATGAACACATAGACACTGATAATAAAAAGCAATAACATATGTCTCTAAATCATTATTCCAAAATAGTTCCTAAATTATTGAAACAAAAATTGACTAACATATCATCTTCAGTTTCCATGTGCAACCTTCTCATGATTATTCAACCATTTCAAGTATTCTTTGTTGTCCTTTTCTGTCATGTACTCCAACAAAAAGTTTGTAGTGCTAGGTTTGATCCCTCTAATCTCAAGATACTTATGGAAAGCCCTCTGCAAATTCTCATCTAAGTCACTGCCAAATCGAAACCCGAAAATGCATTAGCAAAAAGCCATTAGCAGAAGCCAAAAATCGCAAACTTTCAGGCAATCCATATCATAAGCTTACTTAAAAACACGTAATTCATATTCAAAGGTGTTTTTATTAGTCCATCACTCCATGATTGATGACTGAATGAACCTATAAAGGTAGCAAGTAGTTTTAAAGAAAAGTGTGAGGAAACAATATAATCTTGTTCATTTCATATTTCAGAACAAGTTTCATCAATTACAATTTAAGACATGTGATTTATCAGTTAACAACTTTTAGGGGCCAGGAATAAGTATTACTACCTTCTTGGGTTGATCATGAGTAGTTTCAGATACGGCCAGACTGTCATCCTTGCTCTGTGGTGACACGGAATCTTTCTTTTCTTCTGCCACATGCTACATTTACGAGGACAAAGATGATGCAGGTAAGCTACATTATTACAGTAGCAATGTGATACAGAAAATTCAAGCATTCAAGTTTTCTTGACCATAAATCTCTATCACCTTCTCCACTCCACCAGCTGCGGATCCTTCAAATTTGGAAGCAATAATACTTTCTCCTTCAGCTACATCATCCACATGATGCACTGCCAAATCCTTTCAGAAAAATCAAGCAATTTCAAAAAGTATTAGCTACAATGACTCAGTACTTAGAACCAGATGGTACACTAAACTGAAATGGTATTGATAAAATACAGGAAGCATTATTAGAGAAGTATCTTGAGTAAAAACAATTATCCACTTAACCAGAAGATTTTGACCCAAATTGTAATGAATAAGTGTAGTTAAAAGGGTATAAGGTCCAAAAAAAATGCGGAACTACAACAATTGTATCTCAAAAAGGGTAAGCAGAAAAAAAAGCCCTAAACTTGAACACACAGTACAATCCGAAACCCAAAAACAGAACATCTGAACAAAGCAAAACTAAGAACTTGAAATGGGTCAAAACAACAAATGATAGAACCGTGATGGAGAATACTCAGGTCGCCAACCAAAAGAAATTCAACTTCGAAGAGTCAGTTCCAAAAGAAAAAAGAAACTCGAATAGAGTAAATACTCAATCAAGAGCAAAAGGGAAAAACCTCCAAACAGGAACAAATATCCAGAAAATCTACCTTTTTCGAGCAAGCGAAAGCAACCCAGGATCTACCTTTTTCGACATGGATCTGTCTTTGATTTATTTTGGAGAAGTGATATAGAGTGAGTCTGTAACAAAAAGAGATACCTTTGGCAGTAAGAATAACCCACTTAAGAATTGAGTAAGAACCAAAGAATCAAACAAATGCATACGTGCATTGACAGTAAGAAACAAACCCAGAAATAAAAACCGAACCTTTCCACCAAGAAGCCAAAATTAAAAAAACATAAATCACCTGATAAATCACCTAAAAAAAACATAAATCACCGTCCACCAAATCACCTCTCTTGAGACCGCATAGCAGCTCCGCTGTGGTGCCAGCTACGCTCTTCACCAAGAACTGAAAGGCACCGTTGGACGCAGCGTAGGACGGGGACTAGGCTATGGCGAGGAAGGACGGCTTTTCGACGTCGGGGACGCGGCGCTGGAGATACTGGCCGGGGCGGGTGTGTGAGTTGGCGAGGTCGGGATAGTCGGAGACGTCGATGGATACGTGGAAGAGGGAATCGGCGACGGGGGAGATCTCCGAGAGCGGGGCTTGGGTCCAGAGAGCGGTGTCTTGGCGGACTGCGGCGACGGCAACAGAGGAGATGCGGCGATAAAGTAGAATATTCTAAGATATATTACCAAATACAAATTTTAAATTTTTCTTAAAATTAATTTTTAATTTCAAAATTGAAGGATTAAGATTAATAATTTATTAATTTCTAATTTAATTTTAAAAAAGTTGTTCTAAAATGAATATTAATTAATTTCAATTAGATTAAATTTATTTAAGTAGATTCTTTAAAATTAAGAAAATTATTTTCTTAAGTAATTAAGGAAAATGTTAATTAAATTTATTTGTTTCAATTTGATTAAGATAAATTAAATTTATGATTTTATTTATTTAGAGAATCATTATTCTATTTATTTTGATTTCTTAGAAAAGATTAAATTTTAAAATTTTTTATTAATTAAGAAAATGAGCTTTGTTAATTTTTGAAATATTTTTATAATTTATAAAAAATTAATTAATTAAGAAATTAATCTCTGAATAAATCAATAAATAACTTTCTTAATTAAATTAAAAGAAGTTTTACTTAATTTTGAAAGTAGTTTTCTTTTAGTATTAGAAAATAAATTTCTACTTAGGAAAAATAATTTCTAGTTGGATTAGAAATAGTGCTTTAGTTGGATTAGAATATGTTATATGATTTTGAAAAAATAGTTTTTCTAAATTATAACGAATAATAAGCATAATTTATTAAAAAATGTTTTCAATTAAATTTTGTTAAGGAGTCAAGATATTTAGAAATAGTTTTCAAATAAATTTTGTTAAGGAGTCCCAACAAGTAAAATATTGTGTGACGATAAACCATTTCGTCACAATAAGAAAAAAATATTAGTGACCAAACTATGTTTTGTTACAATAACAAAAAAATATTAGTTATCAACGTATGTTTTGTTACAATTACAATTAATTTCCATCAAAATTATTTTGTCCCCAAATTTCATAAGTTTTTACTGACAAAACTTAGTGATAAAATAAAATTTAACACAATTAATATATTAATAGTGACAATTTAACTGTGAAAAATACTAAATTGGCAAAATTATCATTGTATTAGTGGCAAAAATATAAATCATCACAAATAATCCAAACAATAGTATCAATCAATTGTTTTGAAACTAAAAAAATATCGTATTTGAAATGACAAAAATAGTTAGTCATAAAAAAATTGTCACTAAATTACGAATAGTTATGACCGTAGTTATAGTTCGGTTACAATGTAAAGTAGAGACTAATTAATTGAATATTTATTCTTTAAAATTTTATTCTTTAAATAACATTTTCTTAATCTTTAAATTTTTCTATTTTTTTCATAAAAACTTCTTCAATTTATGTTAAAAATAATGGAAAATATTAAATAAATATTATATATAAATCAATAAAATCTTACCCAATTTAAT
>JANZLF010000009.1:19838597-19856565 GCA_026546835.1 Erythroxylum foetidum
ATATTCATAGTTATTTTGGTCGCATTGAATTGGGTAGTTGTTTAGAAATTTATTTTAAGTTATTTTGTAAAAAAAAAGAAAAAAAATTTACATTAATTTTAATTTCCCAAAATTTCATCCAATCTGATTTCAAATACCATTAGCTAGCATAGAATTGAACTTTCTCATAATCCCTGTGGACATAACTCAGTTCTTACCAATTTATCACTTACTTCGATAACTGTGCACTTGCTGTTTACGAACAAGTTTTTAGCGTCGTTGTTGGGGATGAATGTTTGAATGTTTGCTTCTATTGCTAGTTTGATATTTACTTATTGGTTTTCTTTTTATCCCTAGCATAACTTATTTGTTTCTTTATCTTTTATCATTTTTTGTTTTCTAGCGCAACTTGTGTATAAAATGATTGTATGCCCCGAATCACTAGAGGGAAAGAAAGACAGTTTGATCCAGAGTTGGAAAGAATGGTAAAGTTAATTTGTTAGCAAAAAAAGGGAAAATCAAGCAAAAGAACTTCAGAGAATTCAAACAGAGAGGGATGAAATGGATCAAAGATTAGCTCAGTTAGAGGCCAGACTTGGTGTGACTAATTTGACCGGAGGAAATGGAAGAGTAGATAAAAGAAATAAATAGGAACAATTACAATGTCTTATCAAGGAATATTTCCAACCTACAGTGGTGGATAATTATCATGGTATCCAAAGACCTAACGTTTGTGTTCAGAATTTTCATATTTCACCTAGACTCATCAATTTGGTTCATACAAATTAGTTTGGAGGAGCACCAATAGAAGATCCAAATGATCATCTTGCAAGTTTCTATGAATTATGTGACACTATCAAGATTGAAGGAGCCACGCAAGATGACATTAGGCTCACTTTGATCCCATTTTCTCTTCAGGGAAAAGCAAAGTATTGGCTTCATTCAATTTCTGTTGATAGAATGCGAACTTGGCAAGAGGTGGCATAACAGTTCTTGATTAAATTTTTTCCACTTGGTAAAGCTGCGAAGTTAAGAGCAGAGAATAGTACATTTAGACAGCATGACTTGGAACCATAGTATGAAGCTTGGGAGAGGTACAAAGATCTTTTGAGAAAGTGTCCACATCACGGATACCAAGAATGGGTACAAATGGAAATGTTCTATAACGGGTTAAATGGCCAGATTGGAACCATTGTGGATGCAGCAACAGACGGTACTCTGATGAGAAAAACATCTCAAGAAACATGTTCATTGCTAGAAGATATGGCTTCGAATAGTTATCAGTGGCCCTCCAAGAGAAATATTGGAAAGAGAGGAATTTTAGAAGTGGACCAAGTGACTCAGTTATCTGCTCAATTGGCATCCCTATCCAATCAAATTTCAAAATTCATGTCAAAGGAAAGACAAAATGAGCAGGTGGCAGCTACTAGTCATTCATTCTACACCAATGATGAGGGGATAGAACAAGCCTAGTTTGTTAACCAAAGGAACTTGGGAATTAAGTCACAACCAATGGGAAATCAATATGGTCAAGGCTACAACTCTAAGGACCAATATAACTATGGTATTCAAAGGAACATGCCTCACCTACCTAGATATGCACCACCATTGGCAGAACGGAGACCTTCCTTGGAAAAAATGATTGGCACTTTTGTAACTGAGATAAGAAACCATTTTCACAAGAATGAGAAGGAGATGGATGAGCTAAAGATGCAAGTAACCAGTATGGGGACTTCAGTGAAGGGTTTAGAATTTCAATTGGGACAACTTGCAAATGTTGTTGGGAATTTGTCAGATGACATTTCTAAGTAATATTGAAACTAACCTGAGAGAGCAGTGCAAGACCATCATTTTTCAAAGTAGAAAAGAATTGTAAGAGGTGAAACCTTAAGAAAAAAAACTCCACTCAGTCTAATGATAACGAAGGAAAGAATACGTGTGAAGAAGCAAGTTCACCTACATAAGTTGAAAAGGAAGTTAGTTCGAAGAAGAAACTAGAAGGGGAAATGCAAACAAAAATCATCCCCAAGCTACCATATCCTCAAAGATTTTAACGGAAGAAAATCAATGATCAATTTGCAAAATTCCTTAAAATCTTTAAAAAACTTGATATCAACATTCCCTTGATTGAAGCTATTAAGCAAGTACCGAATTATGCAAAATTCATCAAGGATATTGTTACCAAAAAGAGGAGATTTGGAGACTATGAGACAATATTGATGACTGAGGAGCGTAGTGCAGTCTTGCAAAGAAAGTTACCATAGAAACTGAAAGATCCAGGAAACCTCACAATTCCGTGTGAGATCGACAACACACATTTTGGTAAAGTGCTTTGCGATTTGGGAGAAAAACATAAATATTATGCCTTTTTCCATCTTCCTGAAGCTGGGTTTAGGAGAAATCAAGTCATCGACAATTTGCCTTCAACTAGCCGACTGTTCTCTCACTTATCCTCAAGGTATTGTGGAAGATGTTTTTATTTTTGTTGACAAATTTATTCTCCCTGCAGACTTTGTGGTGCTTGACATGGAATAAAATAAAGAGATCCCAACCATACTTGGGCGACCATTCTTGGCTACTGGAGGAGCAGTGATTGATGTGCAACAAGGAGAATTAACCTTGCATGTAAATGGCGAGAAGGTGAAGTTCAACATATACAAATCTCTCAAACATCCAAGTGATACACCGACTTGCAACTGAGTGGATGTCATATCTTCTTATAATGTAACATCTTTTTCTTCCTTGATACCTAAAGAGCCATTATTGACATGTTTGGAAGGTATGGTTAGAAAAGATGCTATGGATGATGATGATGTTTGTTTGATGATGGTATTGGATTCTTTTGAATGCTTGAAAATTTTTGATCAAATTGAGTCTTTGTTTTATGTAACTAATCCTGACGATGTTAGCGATGTGAAAGATGTGCATCCATTGATTGATTTGAAACCCTTGCCTGAAAATTTAAAATATGCATTCTTGGGTTCTAATCAAACTTTTCCTGTCATTATTTCATCTTCATTGACTCCTTTAGAAGAAGAAAAATTCCTTAGGGTGTTAAGGGAGTTAAAAAATGCATTGGGTTGGTCAATTTCAGGCATTAAAGGAATTAGTCCTTCTATTGTAATGCATAAAATTCTGATGGAGGAGTCATTCAACCCTGACATTGAACCCAAAGAAGATTGAACCTAGCAATGAAGGAAGTGGTTAGGAATGAAATTCAAAAGTGGTTTAAGACTAGAATCAATTACCCAATTTCTGATAGTTCATGGGTTAGTCCTACTTAGGTTGTACCTAAAAAAGATGGATTCACTATAGGTAAAGATGATAACAATGAGACTATTTCTACTAGGACAATCACTTGATGGAGGGTTTGCATGGATTATAGGAAGTTGAACAAAGCCACTAGGAAGGATCATTTTTCTTTGGCATTCATAGATCAGATGTTGGATAGACTTGCTGGACATGCATTTTACTACTTTTTAGATGGGTACTCGGGATAAAACCAAATAGTCATAGCACCTGAAGATCAAGAAAAGACCACATTTACTTGTCCTTTTGGCACATTTGCATTTAGGCGCATGCCTTTTGGTCTTTACAATGCTCCTGCTACATTTCAACATTGCATGATGGCTATCTTTTCGAATATGGTTGAGAATTTAATGGAAGCTTTTATGGATGATTTTTCTATTTTTGGTGATTCATTTGACAAGTGCTTACATAATTTGTCTCTAGTGTTGAAAAGATGTCAGGATAACAACTTGGTGCTCAATTGGGAGAAATGCCATTTTATAGTAAGGGAAGGAATTGTATTGGGTCACAAAGTGTCTGCCCATGGCATTGAAGTGGACCGAGCCAAAATAGCAACTATTGAAAAGCTTCCTCCACCAACAAATGTAAAGGGTATCTGTAGTTTCCTTGGACATGCGGGGTCTTACCGAAGATTTATCAAAGACTTCTCCAAGATCGCCAAACCTCTTTACAATCTCTTGGAAAAGGAAGTGAAATTTGAGTTCAATGAGAAATGCTTACAGGCTTTTGAGTAGATCAAGAAAAAGTTAATTTCAACTCCTATGATGATCAAACCTGATTGGCAACAACCATTTGAAATTATGTGTGATGTGAGTGACTTCGCAATGAGAGCAGCTTTAGGCCAAAGGCGAGAGAAAGTGTATAGGGCTATCTACTACTCTAGTCGGACTTTGGATGATGCCCAGAAAAATTACACTACTATAGAGAAGGAAATGTTAGCGATTGTGTTTGCTTTGGACAAGTTTTGATCATATATCATTGGGTCTAAGGTTGTGGTTTTCACAGATCTTGCAGCAATCCGATATTTGTTTGCAAAGAAATATGCCAAGCCACGACTCATTCGATGTGTGTTGTTTTTGCAAAAGTTTGATGTAGAAATCAAAGACAAAAAGAGGACAGAAAATGCAGTGGTTGACCATCTATCTCGATTAGAGCTTGAGGAATCAAGGCCATCAGTATCTATTCAAGAAACTTTCATAGATGAACAGTTATTCAGAGTCAATGAAAAGCTTCCTTGGCTTGCCGAAGTGGTGAATTATTTAGTTACAAGTTTGATTCCTCCATATTTAAATCCATACTAAAAGAAAAAGTTCCTATTTGATGCGAAAAGTTATCTATGGGATGAGCCTTTACTGTTCAAGAGAGGTCCGGATCAAGTGATTCGAAGATGTATCCCGGAAGATGAAGTCCTAGAAATTTTGGAGCATTATCATTCATCACCATATAGAGGTCATTTTGGCCCAACAAGAACAGTAGCAAAGGTTCTTCAATCTAGTTTCCATTGGCCTACGCTTTATAAGGATAGCTATGCTTTCACTAAGATGTGTGACTGATGTCAACAAATGGGTAATACCTCACGACGTCATGAACTTCCTTTGACCAACAATTTTTAGGTAGAACTCTTCGATTTGTGGGGTATTGACTTCATGGGACTATTCCCTAAATCTTATGGACAATCCTACATCCTTTTGGCAGTAGACTACGTATCAAAATAGGTTGAAGCCATAGCTTCACCAATTATGCCAAGGTTGTTCTCAGATTTCTCAAGAAAAATATTTTCATAAGATTCGGCACTCCAAGGGCCATTAGTAATGATGAAGGTACCCATTTTTGCAACAAGCTTCTGGGTAATCTTTTAAACAAATATGGAGTTCAACACAAGGTTTCTTTACCCTACCACCCCAGTCAAATGGCCAAGCTGAAATATCAAATCGAGAGATCAAGGACATTCTTGAGACGACGGTGAACCCTAGCTGGAAAGACTGGGCTCTCAAACTTGATGATGCCCTTTGGGCATATAGAACAGCTTTCAAGACTCCAATTGGCATGTCTCCATATCATTTGGTTTTTGGAAAAGCTTGTCATCTTCCGGTGGAGTTGGAACATGAGACTTATTGGGCAGTTCGAAAGTTAAATATTGATTGGAAAAAATTGGTTGAAAATCGGTCTCTTTAGTTGTATGAATTGGAAGAATTTCAAAATGAAGCGTATGAGAACTCCAAAATCTATAAGGAGAAAGAATTTGTTCCAAGAGAGAAAGTTCTACTTTTCAATTTGAGATTGAAGTTTTTTCTAGGTAAATTGCGTTTTAGATGGTCAGGGCTCTTTATTGTTAAGAATGTTACCTCTTATGGAGCGATTGAAGTTGAGGAAAGCGATGGACGAACTTTCAAAGCGAATGTGCAAAGATTGAAACATTATTATGGTCAAGAGTTGAGAAACATTGCAAGCATTTCACTCAAGGACCGGTGATCAAATGGCTACGTCGAGCTATCGACGTTAAACATAACACCTGTTGGAAGGCATCCCAATCTTATTCTTTCATTCTAGTTCTTTGTTGTTTCAATTTTTTATTGCTTTCATTTGAGTACCTTATTTGTTTTTTATCTGTTTTTTTTTAGGAATGCAAAATTGAAGTTATGATTTCAAGTCACTGACCTTCTATAATCTAGGGAGTCTTCTTGGTGAGTTACGTTCTCAATGGCATGATCCTTTCGTTGTTACTGATGTATTTCCATATGGCGCTGTTGAGATTTGTGACATAGGTATCAACCGAAGCTTCAAAGTTAACGACCATCGATTGAAGCCTTTTTATAAAGGTTTCAAGGACATTCAGATGGAGAAAGTGGCTATGGATATACCAAACTATGGAGAATGATGCACATACAATGTTTGTTCTTGCTTGAACTTGAGTCAATTTTCGAATTTAGGGTAGTCTACATTCAGATTTATGCTGTATTTTGAGGGGCAAATTGGGAAACCTTCTTGTTCTTGCTTGAACTTGAGAAAATTTTCACTTTAATTGCACGTTTTGCATTAAATAAACCATAAATTTAAAAAAATTAAATTTGATTTTTTTCAAAAATTACAACAATATTTTCTATTTTTCTTAAATCTTAAGTGTGTCAGCTTTCTTTAGGATTCCCAATCGTTGACTGAGTTCAAGTATTATGCGTGAGATTTGGTTAATAACGATGAATGTATAAACTTGATGAATGGGTTTTAATGTAACACTTGAGCTCTCTAGATAGTAGAGTGACCTTGAAACTATGTTGTATTGACTTAATAGTGACCTATGTGAGCTCTTATGCGTTCAACATTATTCTTTGTTGTATGTATTCTTTCAATGGTATAATTCTCTAGAACTTGCTTATTATCTTGACTTAGCATGCTTGCATGAACATGATAAAGACATCTAGGTTAAACCACTTGAACTTAAATAGCCAACCTAAAGCATGATTTCCATTAGAAAGCCCCTTTGAACTTTTATCATTTTCTTTGCTTTCGACATTATTAACTTAGCCTTGTTCTCATTTTTGTACTCTATAACCTATGGCCAAGGTTAGTAGCGCATCTATTTGGCAAAGTTGAAGATGTGAGTTGGTTGACATATGATGACGTGGTGGTAATCTAATTGTTTGGCTATGAACACAACACAAATAAAAGAAAAAAGAAAAAAAAGAGAGAAAGAGTTTCTACTATGAGATAAAAAAGAAAAAGAAAAGTGTTTCCAAGTGTTTCAAATTATATAATTGTCTATGGAAAATCCAAATGGAATGAAAAGAAATGGAGTTGTTTGTGTTTAATTTGTAGAATTATATACCTGGATGCATACATGTACATGATTTCTATGGTATTCTGTATAGCTTTATTGCCTTTCCTATG
Source organism: Erythroxylum foetidum (assembly GCA_026546835.1). Lineage (NCBI taxonomy): Eukaryota > Viridiplantae > Streptophyta > Magnoliopsida > Malpighiales > Erythroxylaceae > Erythroxylum > Erythroxylum foetidum. Next base: position 19,845,771 of record JANZLF010000009.1, read on the forward strand.
GCCTTGTCTTATCTTTCTTTTACCTCACCTTTAACCAAGCCCTATTACAACCATTTTAAATATCTTTTGATTTGTGTATAGTATATGCGCACTTTGATAATATTATCAAGATTGAAAAGCAAGCATATGGTAGAATCTATTTGTTGATCGAATTTTGAGAATTACACATTTGAGCCTAAATAGTTTGAGTGTTGGAGTGTACATCAATGAGAGGACTTATTATTTCGATACGACATAGATTTCCTCTAACTCTATTATGCTAGATTAGTTCAACTGCTACATGTAAAATGAGTTCATTGATTTAATGTGTTGATCGTGGTAAACCAAGTTCTAGTTATCATGCTTGACTTAATTGATAAGGTTGGGGATTTTCTTTGAAAGCTACATACTTAAATATTTTTCTTCGCATTGTATGTTTTTGTTTTTCTGCACTTTATTTTTTAGGTTTTCTATAGTTCTACTTTCTGTTCCTTTTCTTACTTGAGGACAAGCAAGAGCTAAGTGTGGAGAATTTGATACACTCATATTTTCATATATGTTTAGGACTTAATTCAGAGTCATTTACATTCATTTTATGTTCATATATAGTTGGTTTATCATTTTTTAGCATTATTCGAGGTTCATTGACGTAAAATGCATAAATGAAACAAATAGATTCGAATTGCACTATTTTTGGGCTTTTGGCAAATTTGACCTTTAGTCATTTTGGGATTTTTATCTCGAGATTGGTTTATCCAAAAATTTTGAAATTTCATACTTAAAATCTTGACTCATTTATGGATTTTTTGGGACTAATTGCAAATTTTTCTAAGCTGTAATTCAGGAGAAATAAATTCCCGAAATTTGCGTCAAATTTTGGATTTCCAAGATTACCTTTCGACGATATTTTGATAATAACTTTTGACTCAGATGGCAAAATCCCATAATTCAAGTATCATATTGAAGTTAATTCAAAGACGAAAACTGATAAAATTTTAGCTCCTAAATCATCAATATTTAGTTTTTATGCACTGTCAAATTTGACCTTGAAAAATCCATTCCAACCAGCCAAGGATCAACATCAGCCCACAGCTTTTAATTATTTCAACCCATGTATAGCCAATTCCCCATTACAAAAATAGCCTCCACTACAAGATGAAAAGAGCCCCCATTCTCCTGCAATTATGCTAGCCTCCAACGCCAAGAAAAGATAGCCTCCATTACAAGACAAAGCAGCCTTCATTTTATTCACGCAAGTAGCCTTCGTTGAAGCTTAAAAAAGAACACCACCCTCATTTCTACATAGCAGCCTCCATTTTCCTTGAAAACATGCTTTAGCCTCCATTGACAGCCATGCATATCACTTTATTCATGCAATAGCTCAACAAAAATCCTTCATGCCACTCTATAGAATCAACTTTCATTGACTACCAATCCATTCACCCATATTGATTTAAGTAGCTCCCACTTCAAGCCACTACCCGACACTTGCCTATAGCCTCCATACACCACGCCAACACACTTCAATGCCAGTTTCTCCACCCACTTTTTTGGCAATGCAGAAGCCACTCAATCCACACACAAGCAACTCCACAGCCCTCCACAATTATGCACCTTGTTAATTCCTCTCTAGCAACTCTCTCATCCATCATCGACACAACTTCACTTATTTCCACCACCAGCTCTCTCAACTTCAAAGCGCTAGCCCACATTCATGCACAAGACATCACCACTTCACCAACGTACAAGCCTCATTTCATTCATCTCTCCAACAACTCTCTCACTTCTCAATCTTGCATTCATTAGCCTCCATTCACGCAAATAATTCTTCTCTAAACTTTCAAACTCCAGCCTATATTTAAATTCACGCAAGCCTTGATTTGTTAGCTCTAATCCTCCACAATGCACAGGCCTCACTCACCATACACTCACCACTCACACTCTCTCTACTTCACACACAACGTTGTAGCATGGTGGACATTAAATGAAGCAACTAAGTCGAGGTGGAAGAAAATAAATATGAGCAGCTAGTGGAGGAGATACTTGGTGGAAACCTTTATATTGAAGCAGCTGGGCTAGGAGAATAACATTACACCACTCAAGAAGAAAGAATGTTATTCTGCTGCAATTTGGAGACGTGTTCTTAATTTTTATTTGATTCCTTCATGAGTTTATACAGGGTTTTTGCTTATGGATTGTTTGGCATGATGATTTGTGGTTAGAACATTAATTTCTCTTAGGGATTTGATATTTTTGTTGATGCTTTAATTTTGAAATTTGTTGGAATCCATGATTGAAATTTTATATACTTGTTGAATTTTCCTTAGATTTATTTATTATTCCTTTGGATTATAGGAAACTGCCCTGGTATAAAATTGCCTTTGAAAAAAGGGAGTTTTTTTAAGAAGATTGAAGCAAATTTTGGACTAGGATTTTCTTGTGAGTTGGGAGACCCAAGAAGCTTAGGATGTGAAAATTGAAGTTTTGGAACTTAAAAAACTCTAGGAAAAACTTAAGTAAGGGATTACTAAGTGATATCTAGAGTGGATAAATTAATTCATCTTTAGAAAAAGGGGATTAATTACTCTTAAAATTCACCTACAAGGTTAGGATATTTCAATTGTGGAGGATAGCTAATTCAATATTAAGGTTGACAAAAATATCATTCCCTAAGAGAAAGTCATTCTTCATTAAATTTAATACTTTTAATTACTCAATTGTTACAATCTTTCTTAATTAGTTACTGCATAAATTTGTCATATTCATAGTTATTTTGGTCGCATTGAATTGAATAGTTGTTTAGAAATTTATTTAAGTTATTTTGTAAAAAAAGAAAAAATTACATTAATTTTAATTTTCCAAAATTTCATCCAATCCGATTTCAAATATCGTTAACTAGCATAGAATTGAACATTCTCATAATCCCTGTGGACACGATTCAGTTCTTACCGATTTATTACTCATTTCGACAATCATGCACTTGCGGTTTACGAACAATTTCTTGTGGCGAGTGGTGGTTGCTCTTAATGATATTACCACTTTTGATTTTTTTAGTTTTTCTAGTTTTGCATCTATTTGATATAGTTTTTTAAGTAATTTTTCATAGCATTTACAATCTGTATTTATTACTATATTATTAATTTAAGTAATTAAAGATTTTATTATTTTATGAATTTCATTAAATTCTTTAAATTTTAGTAATTGATAATTTTGATTTTTATTTAGTAATAGTTTAATTACAATAATTAATTCTTCTAATTGACTTTCAATATTAATTTGTTTATCTAATAATTCAACTAGTTTCTTAGTAACACTCATAATATATTCTTAAGATGACTTGATAATTCTTGAAGTTGTCTTTTAATGTTAACTAATTCATCAACTAATTGTTTTGTATTCTATTCTACTTTTTCATTTGATGTTCCAAGTTCAATAAACATAATAGGTTTTTCTAATCTTACAGATTGTGATTTTAAAAGGCTAGGTTCTTGTTTAAGTATATTATTTTCATATAAAGATAAGCGAGGAATATCATTTAGACTTGTTATGTTTTGTAATTTTATAGGATAATTAATATTTGGTAATTCTCTTAAACTAGTTCTTAAATTTATTCTAACTTTTGCTACATCGTTAAATAATTGGTCGATATAAATTCGATCTGTATTTTTAAATTCAATACTATGATGAGAATTAGTTAAGTATAACTTATTTGATAAGTAATTGAAAATTGATATTGTCTCATTGTCATTAAATTTTCTCGATAAAATGTATAGGCTATAGTAATTGTTTCATCTAAATTTTAAGATTGTAAAGGAATTTCTAATTTAAAACGAGCATTAAATTTGATTTGGCCTTAAGTTAAATTTCCATTCATGATTATAATTACTTAAATCTTTTAAATCAATCATTCTTTCATCAATTATGGTAGATTTTAACAAATTTTGTATTGTAGAAAGATGTATATATCCAATTTTATGTATCTTTTCTTCAGGGATTTTTTGTAACATTGATCTATTTTAATAGGTGTTTCATGTATAATTTTTCCATAATAAATAACATTTTTTCAATTAATTAGAGTTTTAAATGGATGGTGTGTGATATCTTGTCCATTTTTTAGATTTAATTGTATTTTTGCTATTTGTTTTGTTTTTCTTGTGATAATAATGTATTAATATGGAAAGTTCCAGTATATTCGATTAATTCTAAAGTATCATCATCTAAAATATCATCATAACCATCATCATCATCATCATCATCATTATTATTATTATTAGGTTTATGAAATTTTAAGTCATATTAATAAGGAATTCTTTGATGTTCTATGATTTCGTTGTGGTTATGAGCTAAATTTTGATTATATAATAAAGAGTAGTTGCAATATCTAGTCTTTTTTTAATAGGAATTAAGCCATTATTATTAATAATACAAAATTGTAAATTTTTATACCTTTGTTCATAATAATCTTTTTCTAATCTATATTTAGTGACTATTTTTTTTAAATGAATAAATTCTATTAGTAATTGATTGCAGATTGTAGAGTTATTCATTAGGAAAATTGTAACATAAATTGACAAATAGAACAATTATTCTTGAATAATGAATTTTAAAGTGTTCTTGAAATTTTTATATATTTGTTTTAATTATGATCTTTCTTGATTTTACTTTTCTATATCTTTGTTTAGAATTTTTTTAATTTTATTAAGAGTGATTTCAGAAGCATTTATTTGGTCTAAATAGTTATAAGTATCACTAAAAGTTTTAATACATTTTTTACTAAGTGTAAGTTTTCGTTTAGTATATATTATTAATATATCAGTATTTCTACAATCTGTACAAATAGGCATTTTAACAATCGATAAATAGAATAATAACTAGAGGAGGGTTGGAAACATAATTTAACAGGAATAAAGAGTTTATACAGGAATATGATAATTAAGCTTTTATTTCTTCATATTGAGCAAATGCTCTTTGTTATGTTATATAAAGAGGGCACTTAATAGTGTGCAACAACTAAAAAGAGAAAAGAAAAAAAAAAGTAAAAGCTAAAGATAAAAGAACAGTAAAAGTAGATTTTTCAATTATTGTTCAAAGAATTTTTTTTTGTTGGAGTGGCCAACAGTTGACCTATAGTAGTTGATTGCTTGTTATAAAATTGTTATATTTTATTCTTTGATAATTACATCTGCAGATGAGGTGTCGTCTTTATCTTGTTCCTTAGATGTTGAAGGACAGTGTGGACATTTATAAGTTAGATATTGACAGAATTGTTGATAAATTGCATTTTTCCAATCTTCTGATAGAGTGATGAATCCTCTTAATAATGTTGAAAATAATCCTTCCACTTGTTTGATAATCTAAAGTGAGTCTTTGGAGATGTTCGTCTTATGGCTTGATGTCATCAATAAGTTGGGTCCTCTGTAATTCAAGTTGATCATTGATTGTTAAGTAGATTTGATGTATTGATTGTAAACTCCTTCGAGGCAATATAGGTTGAGCTGATTGATGAGATCCCAATCAAAGTCGTATTTTAGAGGATCATCAATAGATGGATACATTCCATTGCTAATTCCAATTTATACTTAAGTTATATAAGATAGATGTATGTTTGAATCCTTGAAATTTGTACTTTCTTGAAGATAGGGTAATTGTTAAATACTTTGATAAAAATTTCCCTTTCCTTTACAAATATTCTTTATAGTTTTTTATTGCAAGGATGAATCATGTTGGAAATTCAGAAAGGATATTTAGATTGGTTAAATAAATGTTATCTACTAAGCCACTTTGAAAAAATAGGTAAGTGGTGAATGCATCAACTTCAAGGAATATAATAGCTTTAGGTCCATATCTGCCTCAATTTTGAAGATAATACTAAAAAAAATTTGTTCATCCTTCCAATCATCAATGCTTGAAATCATTCATAAAAAAATATTTGTAGTAATTCGTCTCATTTCCTCTTTAAGTGCTTTTGCAAGAACTGAATTTATTTTGTCCATTTGGACAGGTTTGCCTAATATTTTCATCCTTATGTTTTTTTTCCAAAACTTGTTTGTAATGTGGTTTGAGAGATGGTTCTTTGAATTCAGCTAATGCTTTTTCTACTTCAGATCTATGGGTATAACTCTAGTGAATTATTGAAGATTTACTTGTGATATGGATAGTTGCTTTGTTCTATTCATCATATAGTCCAGCCACGGGTCCATTGAAAATGACATATCCCTTGGATTCTGACATTTCTTGTTGTTTTTTAGATAAAGGAGTGGCTATTTTTGATTGTGGGCTTTTAGTAGCAGATGAGGTAAAAGTGGTTTGCAATATTTGTTGAGGTGTAATTGGTTGCAAAGTGAATGGTGTTTGATTAGGAGATGCTTGTTGTTTCTCAAGAAGAGTGATGGTTACTCTTAATTGATTACTTTCTTTTGTTATTATTCCTACTTCTTGTTGAAGATCTTATAATTCTACTTCCTTCTTAGTGCGTGAATCCTTTAGGCTGAGGATAGCTATTTCTATTCTCTGGTTAATATATCTACAAGACTGTTAGTAGAATATTTTATATAACTAATTTGAAAATTATATTGATTTAATTCTAACTGCCATCTAATTAACCAGCCTTGATTATAATTTTTTAATATTATATTTAATAAATCCACATAAATATTTAGAATCTGTTTGAATTAGAAATTCGATAGGTAATAAATCCATTTTCTATTTTTTTAATATTTTAATAAATGCAAGTGTTTCATTTTCGTGAATAGGTTATTTCCTTTCAGTGGCATTAAAAGTCCCATTGATATATTTACATAATAAATATTTCCTTGAATTAGGTGGTTGTGTCAAAAGGCAATCGACTCATGTATCTATACTTGCATCAATTTGGACTAATTATTTATCTTTAGCATTATAATTATGTAGTTCTAGTAAATCTTTGCAGAGATTTTTTTTATTATGTATCGCTATTGTGTCTTCCTATGTCCATGTATATTGGGTTTTTGTACTACATTTAAGTTGTAACATTTTTCTTTCTTTAGCTAAATTTTTTAGAAATCCTTGATCAGATATATAATTTAATAACCCAAGAATATTTTGATCTTCAGTGATATTTTGTAATGTCTCTGGAAATTGTTGTAACTTTTTAATAATATTAGGTTGTAATTTTAAAAATCCATTATTAAATTCTATACCTAAATATTCAAAGTTTTGTTCTGTTAATTTAATTTCCTTTTGAGTTAAAATTAATCATTTATGTTGACATCTAGTGATAACTATTTTTACTTTTTTTTTCAAATGATCTTCTTTATCTTTATTTGAAAATATAATAATATCATCAATATAGGCTAGTGTAAATTCTTCTAATCCTTCTAAATTGTTATCCATAAAGTGTTGTAAATACTAGAAGCTTGTCTCAATCCGAAAGGTAACACATTCCATGAATAATGTTTTTGTGGTGGACATGTAAAAGTTGTTAATGGTTTTGTTTCTTTGTGTAATCTTAGTTGCTAATAACCAGATTTGGCATCTAGTGTGGTAAACCAATGATGTCCTTTTAATCTATTAATAATATAATCTTTTCTAGGTAATTTGTATGCATCACTTATTGTAGATTTGTTTAGTTTTTTTATAATTAATTATCATTCGTCTCTTGTCACGTTTTTGTTCTAGTTCTGAATGGTTATTTACATAGAAGGTTGGAGTAGAATGTTTACTTGTACTTGGTGCTATTAATTGTTTATGTAATAATTATGAACACGTAGTGGTAAATTCTTTAACATCATGTTGTGTATATGATATATTATTTTTCATATTGATTTCCTATGCAGGATCGTTTAGTTTTATTTCAATTAGTTGATTATTAGTATTTTTTAGGGTCTAAAGAATTTTCGCTAAAAACTTGTTCTATTAAATTTTCGACTTCATTCTGTAAAGTAAGATTATCAAGAAGATAAAATTGTAACTGAATTAATTTTTTTAATAAGTTGTAGATTTTTATAATAAGTTGTATGGTATAAAGGAATTTTAAGGATTATCGATTTTTTATTTAAAAATTTTATTATTGGTGTTCTTAAGGTTATATAATGTAGATATTGACAAAATAATTGTATAATTTAAGAAAATTATTTCCTAAAATTAACAATAATACTGATGCCCGTTGATAAATTGAAGGTATAATAAAATTATAGTTTTCAATAATAATATTATTATAATAGCTTACATACTATGTAGACTTTATACTTGCATCTACTATTATGATTTGTAACAGTTTATTTAATTTTTTCCAATTCTGTAGAGGTATTCTAGATGCTATATAATTGATTTTTTTATTCTTAATAATCATATGGATAAATATTGTATTCGGATTCAATTGTCCCTGATTTTAAATTTTGGTTGTGATATTGATATAATCTCCTTTAAACACTAGTAACTCTATTTTGCTACATCTGGTGGGAACAAAGCAGTGCCTTCCATAAAAACTGTCTCCATAACTAACCTCTGGTCCTCTCTATTCCACATTTGTTCTTGTTTTATGTTCACTATCATCCATCTAGAGATGACAGTGGGTTTTTAACCCGATTAATATTTGTACTATCCAACCTTAAAAAATAAATATGGAGGCTAAAAAATAGATTTTAAATAGATGTTAAAAAATAAATGTGAATATAGATTTAGATATGGGTCTAGTAATAACCCAAACTAATAGATACCTATACTCGATGTGTTTTTATTAACTCATTTTTTTGGTACATAACATCTCACTTTACTCTTATATAATTTATGAGCCTGCAAAACATGAATGTATTAATTGGTAAAACATGAATATATTTGTTGAGCCTGCAAAGCCTTTTGAAAAGACACTCACGAAGTACGTTCCACGTGTAACATGCTTTTAAGAATTCAACCAGAAAAGATTTCTTTAAGAACAAATAAAGGAACGTTCCACGTGCAGCGTGCTTTTAAGACTCTTTAACTCTTCAAAAAGCACCCAGCCACCCACTCAACGTCATTTAAATATCAAAGAGTGAATACTGAATTGCTTCTACGTCATTTACCATCAAAGAGTAGGGTAAATCATAGACCATTTATTATTTCAACATCATCAACCATTAAAACGATACTCATATGAGAGATGTTCATGCATCTGTTATTCAAAGAGACAGAGACGTACCACCAGACCAAAGGTCATCATCTCACATCTGTAACTGTTAAAAGAGCTTGTATGTCATTTTTCATTGTTAGAGACAATTTGTTTATAAAAAATACAGCTAATTCTGCGAGTGAAAGTGTGGAACTGATGGAAGGAGTTGAGAATCATACAACAAAGAATTTCTCTAGTCCACCTCATAAAGAAGAGGAGCTTGTAGCTATGAACTTTGGTGATCATGGTTTAACTAAAAGCAAGAAGCGTACTTCTCTTATGTGGCTAGAGTTTACTTTGGAAACTGTGAAAAGTATTGATAAGGCTGAGTGTAAGCATTGCAAAGGGAAGCTTTTTGCTAAAGGTACAGACGGGACTTCACATCTACATGAGCATTTGATCAAGTATTGTCCAAAGAAACATTTAAGACTTGTTGGAGGCCAGAAAAAATTATTAATTAGGAGTGGGACTAAGTTTGATGAGAAAAAAATATTGCAAACCTACAAATTTAGCCAGGAGTTCTCAAGAATAGAGTTAGTTAATATGATTATAATGCATGAGTATTCTTTGTCTATGGTTGATCACATTGGTTTCAGAAGATTTGTAGCGAGTTTAAGCAATGAATTTAGGATGATATCTCATAATACATTGAGAAATGATATCCTAAAAATGTTTCTAAGTGAAAAATCAAACTTGAAAAAAATGTTGGAAGATCATGGGTCTAGGATTGCTATCATTACAGACAAGTGAACAACTTCCAACCAAAAGAAAGGATACATGGTTGTGACTGGACACTTCATTGATTATATGCAAATACTTTGTTAAATCTTTATCTTGGTTACCGTATATAGACATAGTAATTTTCATGTTTAGTAATTAGTTCCTTTATACATGTTGAATATTAATTACTTAGAGAACGATTATGTGTTCTGTATTTAAGTTGTAATAATTTTTTTTTATCATTTTTTATAGGTTTATATTTGTGCCATGTCCATATGCAAAGGAGACTCTATTGAAATTTTTAAAGGAGTGTTTGTATGAGTTTATCCTAGAAACGAAGATTTCTTCTGTGGTTGTGGATAATTGTAAAACAAATGATGTAATGATGAACCTTCTACATGAGAAGCTTGATGTCAATTCTCTTATATTAAATGGAAAATGTTTGCATATGTGATGTAACGCTCATATATTAAACTTGATTGTCAAGGATGGTTTGGATTTCATAGGTGAAGGGTTAGAAAGAATTCGTGATTGTATTTTATTTTGGGCATCAACTCCTAAAAGGATAGAGAAGTTTGAGGATGTAGTCAAGTTTTTGAAAGTTTCATCTTCTAAAAAGTTGATTCTTGATTGTAAGCCAAGGTGGAATTCTACTTATTTGATGATTGAGACAGCTTTGCCATATGAAGGTGTTTTTAAGAGGTTGGAACGTTTGAATAATCGACTAAAGTTTAATTTGCCTAGTGATGAAGATTGGAAGTTGGCAAACATTATTTGTGACAAAATGAGAATATTTTACAAAGTAACAGAGCTTTTTTCTGGTAGAAAATACCCCACTACGAACTTGTTCTTTCGACATGTTTGTGAAATTAAGTTGAAGTTATTTAAGTGAATGTCGTCTGATTGTGATATTGTTAGAACTATGGCATTAAATATGGTCAAAAAGTACGATGCATATTGGTTTCATGT
>JANZLF010000009.1:19873918-19888069 GCA_026546835.1 Erythroxylum foetidum
ACTCAACATTCATCATGCTCATCCATACATCATTCATAATTCATTAATAACAAATAAGAATTTACAAAACTTCAATGACATTCGAAGCCACAATACATTAATATTCTAAAATCCCCAAGTTACACAAGAAACTTGAATGACAATTGCTCAAAATATAATTACAGCTTTGCTTACATAAATCTCTCCAAAGCAAAACAAAACATGCAAATTCGGATTTAATCTTTGATTCACTTTTACTCGATCTCTTGTTCTTCGCTTGAGGATGGGAAAAGAGAGGGGGTAAGCTCGAAAGCTAGTGGGTAACATGTTTATATTCGGTAATAAGCAAAAACCATTAAAACGTTCATGATCATAGCAATTTCTCACAATTATCCATAAAACATATATTTCTCAACTTTGTTAAACCGAAATCACAATTCTCATAATTCAAGTATGTTTTTCAAACTTGTCAAAACATGGAAGCACACAAACACATCACAAATGGCTTGGCAAGTCCATAAACATGACGAACTACACAATTCTATAAAATGGCCTTGCGTAGTCGTAAACTTGAGGGAGTCCTTAAAGGAGCTCCGTGCCACTAGCAGGCAGACGAGAGAAGTCGTGACTTGGTCAACGTGCACGTGACAATTCTTGGATGGACTAAACCAAACCCACATAACATGTAATTTCATGCAATGAAAATATTTTGCCCAAATGGCATATTCTTGAAAACTTGCTTTCATGCACTTGATATATTTCACAACTCAACAACCAAAATCTCATGCCAATTATAAAAGCCATTTTCACTCATTCAAAGGCAACAATTACAATATTTGCAAAACAATTGCAATTTATTCCCAAAATTCACACATAACAACTTATGGCAAATTTTCAATCATGTAAAGAACAATAAAAGCTCATTTATGAGGTATTGGAAAAGTCATTAATTCCATTGAGTTGAAGAACATTTATGATTTATTAACATAAATATAAAAATGTCACCTACCTTAGTTTCCTTACTTGAATCTTGCTCAAAAGGGTCTCTTCTCTTGCTCCTCTTGCCTCCTTTGATCTTCTTCAACAGCAACACAAAATCACAAATCAATAGGAGTCAAAAATTGGAAAACCTAAAGAACCCAAAGCATGAAATTGATCTTAGAGTCTCTGAACCCATTCATTTCCTAAGCTCTTTAAACCAAAAACTCTTCAAAAATTCAAAACATTAAAAATCACTTACCTTGAATCTTCACCCAACCAAAGGGTTTCTTAGCTCAAATGAAAGCTTGAACCTTCCTCTAGCTTTTTCCTTCTTGAATTAACCCCAAACACCCACTTGAACTCCAAGAAAATGGAAAACCCTAACTTTTCTTCTTCCTTCTCTCCACCTACGACTCTCTCCCTCTTCTCTCCTTTCAATTTTCGTTTCCCTCTCTTCTAATTGAAAGACCACTCATTTCTCTTGCCTTTTATACCATTAATGATGCTAAAAAGTCCATATTGCCCTTACTTATTAGCCTATGAACTTAAATGCTTAAGTGATCTTCCCATACTACCCCTTAGGCAACTTAACACTTTATCTTTAATTCACTTCACCCAAGTCACATACTCTCATTAATGCTAACATGCTAATTAATCCCAACACACATAAATCTTGCAAGATCCCAAAAATCATCTAATCATTCTTAATCAAATAAATAAAAAAATTCAGGCGCCAACAACAAATATTTGTCATCCTTCCATTGGAACTAGCGAGGAAAGGAGCAACCCAATTCAGAACTGCACTGATTGGTTTCTTCATTGGTAAGCGTCCTGTATACCTTGTAGTTTAGAGGACCCTTTCAAAAAAATGGCTAGCTTTCATGTTAACTGATACTTTGATTACTAGCTTGAACAAATTCCTGTTTAAGTTTAATTTAAAAGAAAGAATGAATTCGGTATTAGAGGAGGGCCCTTGCCATATCCAAGGAAAACCTTTTTTTTAGGAAATGAAGTTTGAATGCTGGTGAACAGGAAGAGATTAGATATGATCCTGTATGGACTAGGCTTCATAACTTTCCTTACGAGTATTGGAATAATGAGGGATTAGGTAGAATAGCAAGTGCAGTAGGGAAAGCACTTCTTATGGATACTTAGATAGCTAAGATGTCTAGGGCTCAGTATGCCATAATGTGTGTAGAAATTGACCTTCAGAGTAATTGACTGATGAGTTTTCAGTTGGCAACTTATAGTAAAGATGGACAAATTACATTTAAAGAAGTTCTGATAGCGTATAAGTGAAGACCTGAAAATTATAGACAGAAGAAGGAACGGAAGCCTACTGGTCGACTTTTTAAGACTAGATTCCAAAAAGAGTTGAAAATGGAGATGGTTCCACAACAAAGTAGAGCTAACCAAGAGATGGGGCTTGGACAGGAGCATATCCTTGAGGAGCCATAGCTCAATCTAAATGATAACAAACCTTTAGATGTTGTAACTGATCAAAGTAGCCACAAAGAAGTTCAGGAGAATCAAAATGATTTAGAAGGATGCCTTGCGGATGCTAACCCCCTGCTATAAGCAAATTAGGTAATCCCCTTTCCTTTCCTAAATCTGATTTGGTTCCTGATAGTCCTATTGAAGTTCAGAGTCCGAGTCTAAATGATGATGGAGAAGTGGCATTTACTAGAAGGAAGAGTAGGAAATCTAGGAGGAAACAAAAGTTGTAAGTCTTGAGTTCTTGTTTTTTTTTATGGCTTTAGCTTTTTGGAATATTAGGAGTCTCAATAATCCAAAGAAGAAGTTAGCTGTGAAGTCTTTCATTAAGTTGTTATCTAGCTCTTGTGTCTACTTAATTGAATCTAGAATAAAGTCTTTTTCTCTTTTGAACAATGTGTTCTCTTCCTTATTTTCTATGTGGCATAGTTATAGTAATTTAGATCAAGCTTCAAATGCAAGACTAGTGTTAGCCTGGAACCTGGACTGTTACATATGTTCCCCTATTATTACTACAAACCAACTGTTTCATATGGAGGTAACTCCCCTTAACAGTGATTCAGTTTTTCATATGACTTGTGTGTATATTTCCAATAATTATAACCACAGAATGTCTCTATGGTCTGCTATTTCTAACATCAAACTAAGAGTTGGGAGTCACCCGTGGGTAGTTGCTAGGGATTTTAATGTCATTTTGTTTTCCCATGAGGCTTAACCTCTAAGTAATTCTGGTCTTACTGGTATGAAGGACTTTAGGAAGTGTGTTGAAGATTGTCTTTTGTATGACTTAAATTCTAATGGTCCTAGTTTTACATGGTCCAATAAACAATCAGGTGAGCTCTTTATAGCTAGAAAGTTAGATAGAGCTCTGGTCAATTCGTCTGGGAGTTCCTGCTTTCCTAGATCTTATGAAGTGATTCATCTTCCAAACATTTCTGACCACTCTCCCATAGTGATTAAGGCCTTAGGTAACTAGCAGAAAAGACATTCTCCTTTAAGATTCTCTAACTTCTTAGCTTCTCAGGACAATTTTCTTCAAACTGTAAAAGATGCTTGGTCTACTCAGGTGCAAGGTACTTTTATGTTTTATGGGGTTTCTAAGCTCAAATTAGTTAAAATTACGCTCAAATCCTAAACTCTGATCAGGTACGGGATTTAAATGTTAGAGTGGACACCTATTAAGCTGCCTTTAACTATATCCAAGCTCAAATAAGTCTTTTGCCTAATAGTCCTCACTTGGTTGAGCAGGAAAATCAAGCCATCACCAATCTAATTTGTGGTTTAGTAGATCAGGAATTGTTTTATAAACAATCTTCTTGTATTAAGTGGATCAAAGAGGGAGATAGGAATACCAAATTTTTTAATAACTTTATCTTGTCGAATATAAATAAGAAAAACATGCACTCCTTATTTTTGGGTACTGGTCATTGGATTGTTGAGTTTAAAGAGATCCGAAAATAGTTCCTAGGTTTTTTTCAAAGCACTATTTGGAATAAGAAAAACCTTTCCTCCTCTAGAGATTATGTGAAAAAAAATTTCCTTCTCCTATTCCTAAAAATCTTAAAATTAATCTCATTTCCGAAGTCACAATGCAAGAGATTATGAATGTTTTTAATTCCTTTAATTCCAATAAGGCCCCTGGTCCGGATGGTTTCAATGGTTTCTTCTTTAAGAAAACTTGGCACATTGTCAGGGGTGATATTAATAGAGTCATTCAAGATTTTTCCATCATGGGAGGTTACTTAAAGAGCTTAACTTTACTTTTATTTATGTTATCCCAAAGACTGAACATCCTTCCACTGTGCATGACTATAGGCCAATTTCCTGCTGTAACCTTATTTACAAGATGATTTCTAAAATAATGGCAAATAGGATTAAAGACTTGTTTCTTCACCTCATCAACCCTAGTCAAAGTGCCTTCATAAAAGGTTGTCGAATAAGGGCTAATATCCTTTTGGCACAAGATAACTTTAAGAATTACCCCCTGTAGAACACTTATACGTGTTGTGCTTTGAAAATTGACCTAAGAAAAGCCTTTGATTCTATCCACTGGGATTTCCTTCTGAATGTACTCTTAGCTGTAGGTTTTCCTCCTACTTTTTTTGTGTGGATTGAATAATCTATTACCTCCCCTTCATATTCGATTTTGATCAATGGATCTCCTTTAAAAAATTTTCGTGGTAAATTAGGTTTAAGACAAAAGGATCCTTTATCCTTGTATCTCTTCATTATTTTTATAGAGGTTCTCTCAAGGAGTTCGAAAGCTTCTATTGCTTGTAATAGCTCTTTTAAAGTCCACTAGAAGGTGTAAAACTCTAAAACTATCCCACCTTCTTTTTTCTGATGATCTTTTAATGTTTAGTCATGCTAATCTAGTTTCGATTCAAACTTCACTTAATTGCCTGCGTCTTTTCTCAAACATGTCTGACCTGGACATCAACTTTAGCAAGAGTCAGTACTTTTTATCTTCTAATATAATTCATATGGCTCATCAGCTAAAAGCCCTAATAGGCCTTCAAAGAGGCCACCTTCCTATTCATTACCTAGGGATTCCCCTTTTAATAAGTAGGTTTTTTAAGAGTGATTGCAGCCTTTTTTGGATAAAATTGACGCTAGAGTAAACAAATGGACCCATAAAATTCTTTCCTACACTAGTAGACTATAGTTGGTCATTTATGTGCTCTCAACTTTACATGTGTATTGGTCTAGTTATTTTATTCTACCTTTCTCCATTATTAAGGATATAGAGACTAAATTAAGAAAATTCTTGTGATCTGGGAATGTAGTGTCTAACTCTCATGCGAAGGTTAAATGGAATGACCTATGTAGCCCTAAAAGAGAGGGTGGTTTAGGCATCAAACACTTATCTATGTGGAATAATGTGTTTATAGGAAAAAGAATATGGGTAATTTTCAATGATAAGGAAGTTTTGTGGGTTACATGGGTGCATGCCATTATTCTTAAAAGGAAAACTTTTTGGAATGCACAACCTGCTAATAATAGTTCATGGAGTTGGAGCAAGCTGTTACATGTTAGGGATCTTATTGGAAATCAATTCAGATTTAAGATAGGAAATAGGTTATCGACTTTCTTATGGCAGGACTCTTGGCATCCAAGAGGTATTTTGAAGGACCACTTAACTCCCAGAGTGATCAATGGATCAGAATTACTGATGAAAGCAAAATTTTCCGATGTCATCAGAAATAATATGTGAAGCTGAAGGGAAGCCTCAATTGAGACCATACGAACCTTGGATCCCTTACCATATCAACCAGAATACTCCCGACCTGATAGATTGGAGTGGCAGGAAGCCCCTCCAAAACTTACACAAATGCTTCAGCCTACTCTATCTTGAGACCTCCCAATCCTTGTGTCCCTTGGTACAAATTAGTTTAGCATAAAGGAACTAGCCCAAGATAGTCCTTCATCCTATAGTTAGCTTTTCTTAATAAGTTACAAATGAGCGACAAACTTCTCTTTTCATATGTCCCAAATCACTGCTCTTTGTGTTTCTTAGAGAATGAGTGCATTGACCATATTTTCTTTGAATGTACCTACTAAAAAACAGTATGGATACATTATTTAAACCATTTTCAGATCTATTTATCAAATCTGATATCCCTTCAAACCTTCCCAAGCTGGTTTAACCACCCTTTAAATTACGCAAATATTGAACTCAACCTTCTCATCATTCTCTGTGACTGTTTATAACATTTGGAACGAAAGAAACAATTGGACATTTAAAGACAAAGCGTTGGAAGTTGGGAACATAAGCACTAGAGTGGTCTTCCAAGTTATGGAACTTCTCAACATAAATACTGAAGGGAGGTAATTTGTGTAAGGATTATTTTCTCTAATGTTTATTTTGCAGGTTATCCTAGTTCTTGGCAATAAGAGACCATCCCTCCTTTGTTGGTTTCTTAAAGAATTAGAAGTATCCTTTAGGTTTCACCAAGGAGAAACGGGTGAGAACTATGCTAGCTTACGATGGAAACCCCAAACTTGGGATCATGCTGTTAGAGACAAGATGGATGCAAGAAGCAGTAAGAAAGGGCTCTACCTTCTCCTCGGTATTTTCAGCAAAGAAGACCCCACCCTCTTCAGGAAATTGTAAAGCATAGTTCAAAAGCTTTAACCTAAGAAGGTGGGTCTCAAAATTCTATTTTAGTTGAGAAAATGCTTGTCTATTTTACTTTTGCTTTACTGCATTAGTTTGTAAGTGTATGTGATTTGGTTAAGGTATACCTTTCTACAAGGTCATCTTGGTGGGTAGATATGTATAGGTAGTTTGTTGTGGTATGTTCAATTCATTAGTTGTAGAGTTCCTCATGTCCATAGGTGTGACTTTTCCTTTTGCGATTGGAAAGAGAGTTGCTTCTTGGGCAATCTCTTGATTTGTACGTAACTCTTTGTTGATTTATTTAATTTATTGATTTACCAAAAAAATAACATCGTTTTCTCAATAAAATAAAGAGTTGGATTGTTTGAGTTGAGTTTTAGGTCAGGTCAACTTGAATTTATCTTGTTGATTTTGAGCTAAGTCTAGCTGGATCGAAATGCAAACTTTTTACATACCCACTCTCAATGTGAGAGTATGAAAGAAGTTTGATTTATTGAGATTAGTCCAATTTAATTAGTTGGATTAGCCTTATGTCCATTATCACTATTTTTTATCTTCATATATGTAATTCTTAAGCTCTTTTAAGGACTTCAATGATATCAAATAAATAAGATTCATTTGAAAGCATGAGAATAGGATAAGGGGGAAAGAATTAAAAATATAAAATCTTACCTAAATTTTTGTTATATTCTATTTATATAATTAGATTACAATTATAATTCTAAAAGAATTATTTACGTCAAGGAGACTACACAAGATCAAAATATAAACATATTTATTTATTTTGAAAATATTTTTATATATTTAGTACTTTTTATTTTTATTAAGTGTCAAAATGTCTGTACTAAATAAAGCTTTAATTCTCTATTTGCTTATGCTTGCTTATAAACTTAAAGGAAGTCCAACAAACTCATGTCAGTTTTAACCATTTATGGTTAACTAAGATTTTCTAATTATTCACGCTTGAGTAAATATATACTAGTTTTGATTTCTCCATCTAAAAAGAGAATAGAATACTTAACTAATTCATATGTTGATCCTACTAGAGTTGTTTATATCCTAGAATTGTTAAGCTTAGTAAACAACTTATGCTTATAACTCATAATAACTATTTGTTACAATCTAAATATTATGATATCAAGTCAATCTATTGATGTAAGAGAGACAAAAAAACACAAATTCCACCTTGACCATTAAAGTGAACCCCATCAATGCCCTTATAATTAACACAATAAGAGTACTATGCATAGAGACCTAATTTAAGAACTAGGAACCCTCTAACTCCTAATGTTATAGTGAAACAACTATTAAACATATTTAAAATGTTATTTTTGGATACTTGTGACAGTATGCATGACCCTAATGATCTTGGTCATAGGCATAGAGAGCTCATGGACCTATGCGATGCATAAGTTGAAATCCAGTATAAGGCCTTTCCTCCACTTTAACAAGAGCAGTGGAATACTTATTTCAAAAATTGCATCCTATGTCAACTAACATGTTTTAATATGACTATTAAATTCATATAACACTTTATTTGTAATAAGCACAAACTGATGGACCTTATCTATTTGATATCAATAACTCAAAGAAAAGAAGAAAATCAGAGATTGCTTAGAATGCTAAACCCAATTTTCAATTTTGAATATGAGGGTATCAATCTTCATAAATAGATAAATACCTAGATGTAATTTCGTGAAAAAAGAATGGCTTTGAAATTTGAAGGAAGTACACAAAGTACAAAGTACCTTAATTTAAAAGATGTTAAGAAAATTTGAGAAGCTCAAATGCTAAAAGTAATGAAGAAGAAAAAGGGGTGCATCTTCAATATATGATGAAGAGAAGAAAGAACTATGGGAAGAACAAGCTAAGGATGAAAGTAAAGGAAAGAGTTAGGAAGGGCTTTTAAGGTTCAACACCTCACTAAGTAGTGTAGTTGACTGCATGTTAAATAATGATTTAGTTGTGAAGCCAAAAAAAATGGCACTAACCCCTTGAAAAGTATTAAAAACTTATACTTGCACTTCCATTATGACATAGGAAATAAGAACAAAGATTGTAAAAACTTCATAAGGTTGTTAATTCCCTTATTAGGTAAGGTTAAGTCATTTTTTAAAGAAAAATAATAGGATGATCTTTGTCTAGGGTCAAGGAATAAGGAACCAGATAAGGAATCACATCCCCTATAAAATGGTTATACATATGATTGTAAGAGGAGATCATAAAGAATCAAGATCAAGTCTAAGAAGGCACCATAAGGAGAAAGTTACGATTAACAGGTTAAGTCAGACAAACCTAAATAGAGGATAAGTTTCTTTGAAATCACTTTTCAAGAGACTGATAGTAGATATGCAATCTAATCTTATAAGAATGTCATAATAGCAACATTATTAGTAACTAATTTTTAAGACAAAAGAATATTAATGGAAAAAGAAGCATTATAGATGTTTTATCATATGATACCTTTTTAAAATAGTGATCTCTATGAGCATACAGAAATCTATAATAACACTTTTACTGAATCTTAAAGGAGATCAAATCTAAACATAAGGAAAACAAAAAGTCTCTTTCCATGTTACTAAGAACAACCTTAAAGAAAATTAGAAATATGACATAATTCTATACAGTTAGATGGTGAGTGTATAGTTGATAAATACTTCTAATGCTACCAAAATTTTATTATTACAAATAGATTGCCCACTAATAGGTAAATGTGCCTGTTATTGGTAAATAATAAAAAATAGTAAGTAGGATATCAATCCTAGAAAGAAACGTTGCAAATAGAAAAGCCTATCATTATTAATTAGCAAAAATGTAATAAGTAGAAAGATGAAGGTTATGGATTTTTGAATAAAGAATCATAAAACAAAATTAAACTAACTTCATTAATAGCCAAGAAAATAAATGATAAAACAACTAACCAAAAATGAATACAGTCAAATAGCTACGTCTAAATGAGTACTTTTTCAAGTAGCACTTTTGACTTCATAATTTAATTAATTTAGATTGGATATGTTCTTTTGATTTATAGGAATTTTAGACATTGAAGTTATACTCTCTCAACCTACAACAATCTACTCTTTGGTTAATTAACTCATATCTCCACCTATGCTAATATATGTTTTGTAATTTTCAACCTAACGCTAGAAAGATTACGTATGTCTCTCTCAAACACCTTGTTTACCCTCTTTTATCTAATCTACATATCACTTATAAGTGGTCTCTTTAGAGTCGTCCATAGGTGAATTAAACTCAAATTTTTTTGTTGACATGAATAAATCAATAGTAAGACCCAAAAAAATTTAGCTTATAGAAATATATTTCATATGATAAATTAAATAAATAAATCCATTTAAAAATAACTACTAGCATTTTTCATATTTAAATATAGAAAATGTATTTAGCCATAAAACATATTCAAAATAATATGATCAAATGAAAAAGAGGAGTCAATAGGGGTAAATTTAGAAAAATTTCTTACTTTGATTACAACTTGATTCACTGAGATGATGTCTCGATCTTAATTCTCTAGTGAAACTTAAAATTGATTGCCTAAGGGTTAGAGAAGTCTTTTGCAGCTAACCCTACATTTTGGAGAGAAATGATGTTTCTTAAATTTGTTTTCTCTGAAAGACATGTAAACTCCTATAAAAATTAGAAGTTTCATCTTTAAATATGTTTTACTCTATCTAAGTCATAGTCTTTCCCATGATTGTGTTTTTATAGATAATAAACACAGCCTGTAGTATGACTATATGTCCATGTTATGAATAAAGATAACTACATAGCTTATAACATGACCATGTCTCCTAACCATGGATTCAATTGTTTTCAATTAGACTTGTAGATGTCTGTTATATAGTCATAGCTTAAACTTTTTTATTTGTTACATTTGATGCTTATATGCATAAGAGAGTAGGTTAAACCAATGTTGCAAAAATCATACCGGCCTTGGTACTGGATTGAATTATGGTATGGTATTGTATCGATACTGGTCAATATCGAGTATCATTTTGAGTAATTTTTTAAATTTATGAAATAGTCCCTGAATTTTTTTTAAAATTTGCAAAATGATCTATTGTCATATTGTATTGTATACTTTATAAGTTTACATCAACCCAATACCCAATACTATTATACTAATTTTAAGAATATGTAACCAAAATTTTATATCAATTTTCAATTAATTATTTACTTTATGTTTAAATAACATTCTCATTCTAGGTTTTATTTTAAGTTGAAACTTTCAAATTTCAAATTCATGCATGCCCACGGTGCATTTCATTCACATAAACCAAACCATAACCATTTAAGATAAATCCTACATAATCCAAATCACAACCGATCCAGCAAACATAAACTAAACCTCCATTAAGATAAACAAAATCATACATCTTTTCATTCATTTCCAATCCAGGTATCCAAACATTCACAAATCATAAATCCAATTAACAATTTAATTCCAAGTTCCAAATTCCAACTCATTTATAATCACAAATGCAATTAAGTAGAAAACACACACACACACACACAAATTCACAATCTAGGTATTTACTTCGGGTATTAGTGTCAAGTCGAGTTTGGATATGGATTTTTTCTAGATCTGTCGATTCCAAATACGGTGGTGACAGGCACTGGTGGAAGATTGAAGACGAAAGATTGTGGCATCCCGCGTGGAGGAAAGCAATATAGAGGAGTGTTGAAGCCTGAAAGTGGTTCGGTGATGGCGCGTGGTGGCATCGTCCACAAAGAGGAGGGCTAAAAGTGGTGCAATGATGGCATGGAGAAAGCTGAGCAGAAAGTCGTGCAGTGGTTATGTCGTTGTCAGGAAGTGAGAAGCAGTCACTGAAGAGGAGAACAAGAGAGAGAGAGAATGGAGAGAGTGTCTAAGATTGAGAGAGAGAAAAACAAAAAGGAGAGAGAGAGGAAGTAAATGAGTGAGGGTCGGGTTAAGGGTTGGTAAATAATTTTGAATACAGTTCCAGTTGGTATATAACTAGTATTTTGAATACCAACCAGTACAGGCCAATACCATGCGAAAAAAGGGAGTTGGTCGATAAATTTACACTGATATAGTACCTTCCGGTCGATACCGACCAGTATAGAATGATACTCAAAACTCTAGTTCAAACCATATTTCTCTTAAAACTGTGAATTTCTTCTTATCTTCAATTCTTGAATACTATCATCTCAATGTCCAATTTACACAATTACCTGAAAAGATAACAAAAACTAAGTAAAACAAGAAAATTCATCATTAAAATGAAGAATAATAGAAAATATATGTGTAACTCATGCTCATCAAATATCCCCACATTTAAGGTTATCCTTGTTCTCAGCCAAATCAATTTCATCACTCTTAACTAAAAAATGTAGCGACTCCAAAAAAAATTAGTAAATCAATAAGGCATAAAGCTGTAATGTTCATCAATTAGTTAGGCTTTTACATACGTACTTTAAGTAAATCAATTCAATCTACCTCAACAATCTTTTAATCCTTAATTTACAAAATTCAACCTAATGTATAAAGTAGATAAACATGAGAAAGAGGCTTTAACTTTCAAATTTTAAGCAACCTAAATGAACAAAAAATACACTTAACTATCAATTAACAAAGGAACATTTAGAAGTTTGTTTGAAAACCCATCTAACATTTTGATGCAAAAATAAACATCTTTTTATGAAAGTTCCCAATTACTTAGTTAGGTCACTTTTTCAAATAAATATTATTGTCACTCTTTAGCTTCACTTTTTGCTTAGGTTAAAGCTTGTGGAATGGATTTATTTATGGTCATTTACTTACATATTTTAGTTTTTTAATCTATATTTTTTTCAGTAGGATACTAAAATGCTTAGAAAAATTTCACTTTTAACTTATTGATTTGCCCAAATTATATACAAAAATCAAAATGTAAATTAAGTATTTGTTATCACAATTGTTGGAGTAAATTAGGACTAATAATAAATAATAAAAACATCTAATATGAATCTCGTTGATACTAGGAGTCTGGGAGATCTAGTAGGACATAGTCTTACCCTTAACTGGTAGAGAGATTGTTAAATTAGAACTAATAGTTACCAAATATCATAACTATTGTTCTAAAATTGTTTAATCATAAAAAAACAAGCTTATAGTGTATCATCGTGATTAATCTTCTATTATTGACAAAAAAATTCTTGAATTTATTATATTTTAAGCTAATTATAATAAAATTGATAAATATAACAAATAGGGTCTATTAATTAATCGATTTCCTCCCTATAGTTTAGTTGTATATTATCCTTAGCATACACAATATAATTAAACATTAAGGATAATAAATATAAAAGGATGAAATAAAAATAATAAGCTTCCTTGGCTCCTAGTTATTGTTCTTTGTCCAAGGTATTCTTGATCATCATCTAGACATTATTTCTACTTTGTAAATAAACACAATTAATAAAAACACAAAACCATAATATGATAGAGGTAATTTACATTAAATTATGCTAAGATAAAATAAAAAACACAAATAAAATAAAAACTAAAAAATAAAATAAATAATTAAGGTGACAAAGGAAGAACATAATGTTAAACATTCCATAAGAAAAAGAAAACAAAAGAGAGGTTGAATCTATAGTAGGCTCATCATAATTTTCACCCTCCTCTTTTGGCATCATGAAGAACTATGCATGCTGCTCACAACAACCTTCATGATGAATATAAGTAGACAATTATTGCTCTATCCTTCACAAACCTATATGATGAACATAAGTAATAGTTATTGCTCTATCCTTCACAAACCTATATGATGAACATAAGTAGATAGTTATTACTTTATCATTCATAATCTCCATCCCTACTTATTTAATTAAATTTTATCCTCTAGAGTTTGGAGGCCTATCTTTGTTGCTCTTTCTTGAGATTAAAAATGATCTTTTCAATCCCTTCCCATAATAGCTATTGTGATGTGAGTTAGGCCTGTTGGGCGTCGATTCTGGAACCCAACTCTCAATCGGAACCATATAGTCTGAGCATATTATCCTATGGGGTTATTTTCAACAACCCTTATTAGTCATCATCTCACAATGGTGACGTGCCCATGATGATCAAACATCAAGCAAACTTATTACTTTAACTCAACCCTACTACGAGGAAATCGATATAAACATACATACATAATTGAACTACTTCAATCTGTCATTTCATTACTAAAACAACATAGTTGGAAAACTTTATTTACATATCCAAAAGCCACACCATTGGCTTATTACAAAAATACAAATAGAAAAATTGTGGAAGTTCCCTTAGACTCTTGATCACTTGACTTCTTAACTATCACCTGAAGAGGGGATAGAAAAGGGGTGAGCTTGAAAGCTCGTGGGTAATAGTTTATAATAGAAAAATAAACAAAAATCATTTTCAAAACTCATTGTAATTTTAAATTTTCAAAACCAAAGTAATTTCACATGCAAAATATCATCAAACACTTATTCCTCAAATTCTCAATTTATCAAACAATTTATGAACAGTTTTAAATCATGTATGCATCAAACTTGTCAACAGATCATAAGCACCTAAACACATCATAATGGTT
>JANZLF010000009.1:19893537-19906629 GCA_026546835.1 Erythroxylum foetidum
TGCAAATTATAAAAGCTCGATATGAGGAACCAATTTAAGCACAAAAATCATGAATTAGGAGTCAACAAGTGCATAATTACTTAAGAAATTAGGGCCAATTTATAGTATAAATTTGGCTCAATCACCGACGCTACATCCTCAAGAGGAATTGTGAATTTAGGCGAGCATGACTCCGGATTCTCTCACGACTGTTGAAGATCGGATGTCACCCATGGTTGCAATAGAGACCGGCGGTGGAGTAAAGATGATGGTGATGGTCGCAGATGAAAGGTTGATAGTGTTCGGTCGAAAAATGTCTCTCAACCTCCAAGGTGTAGGTCGACAAAAAAAAACTCCCCTCTGACCTAAATTAGCAACCTTTTAAATGATGGGTGTGGGTTGGGTCGACACAGTGAGAGAACTTTCCAAATAAAGTCCAGATATTCTTCTGCTCGCCACGGCGAGATGATTCTTTGACGTCGCGGTGTGCTCTTCTGGATCGCTCACCGTGACACGTTAATTTGTTGGCGTCGCGATGCGCTGTTACTTTGATGCCCGTGACGTGTTGCTTGTATCACGTCGCGACGTGCGGACTTCTTCATGCGCCGCGACGTGTTGTTTGTATCACGTCACGACGTGCGGACTTCTTCATGCACCGTGACATGTTGACTCTTCTGATCCTTTTGACTCTTTTTTTCCTACAATATAAAACATCAATTTGCAGTATCAATTGTTCTTGGAAAAAAAATTATAATGGAATTAATGTCAATTTGCAACAATTTCACTATCAAATTGTATAAAATATAAGCTCACTGCAAGCG
Source organism: Erythroxylum foetidum (assembly GCA_026546835.1). Classification (NCBI taxonomy): domain Eukaryota; kingdom Viridiplantae; phylum Streptophyta; class Magnoliopsida; order Malpighiales; family Erythroxylaceae; genus Erythroxylum; species Erythroxylum foetidum. The sequence continues at coordinate 19,894,338 of JANZLF010000009.1, forward strand.
ACTAATTAAAGCACAAGATCATAAATTAAGAGTCAAAAATTATATTAAAAGCCATGAAAGTGTAGCCATTTTATATAATAAACTTGGGCTCAATCAAATTCCCTCACACTTCGACCTTTGTACTCCTGGACAAAATTTATAAGAGTTAAAAAGATAAAAGTGTAAAAGCAAAATTCGTCCATGCTCAAAACAATAATAGGAAATTGGCACAAATCACTTTCTCAAAATTCAATCAAAGCAAATTAAAAGAGTGCTAATAAAACAAACACTAAATGTATTCAGTCCAAGAGATTGGACAAAAGAGATGTCACTCTACGTGTATTGGGGATATTTTTACTCTCAATCTACTGAATCCATTCTCTACCATAAGCTTGTATCAGTTCTATTTCTCCACTACAAAAACTATGATTTTGAAGATCAAGAGGACTTTTCAGGGTTGTAATGTATGGAGGACTAGACGAATGGATAGGATGAAAGAAAGAAAAATTATGAACACGTGCACTAAAATTATGAATTGGATGTCAAAAGATAAACTAATATTGACACTTTTTTATATTTACACTGCTTGAATTATTCTTGCTCTTTTTTTTCTTTTCTTTTTCTTCCCTTTTTTCACATTTCTCTGTCCCTTTTTGGAACACACATTTTTTTTGTTTTTTTAACGCAAATTGGGGTGCATGAAATTGCTCAGAAATAATGATGGTTCAATGGGCTAGCAAAGGAAAAGTGTTTATGGGACTGTGTTTAGGAGAAAGGGTAAATGAAAGAATGTCTCTATCTAATCAACAAAATTCTAGTCCATAAAGCTTTGATTAAGAATTGAAACAAGTTTTAGAGAGATATGAAATAAGTAGATGCACACAATATTGAAGAAAAAATTAGGCTCAAATATCCTTCCAACAAGGGTCATATCTCAAATGACAATCTCAAGTCTAAAAAATGTAAAGTGCTACTTTGTTAGCATGCCTTCATTCACTTTTTGTTGAAAACATCAAAAGTAAAAATAGCCAAGACCAATTATTATTAAAAGAATGTAAGGTAATTTCCTGAACTCAAGTACCACTTTGAAATTTATAAGGTCTTTGAAAAACAAAAGTGACAAGAGTCTTATGTGGAAGAAGTTAGAATTGAGGAAAAATTTTGTCATAAGCATTCTGTAAAAAAGGGTGGACGTCGCGACGTGCAACATGCACGCCGCGACGTGTGGTGTGAATAACCGGCCTCGCCGTAGCGTGTGATCTGTCGCTACGGCGAGGAATAGCAGGATGGCCGAAAGAAGAATGTTCACCAAGTTTAAAAATGTGTAACATTATGCAAGATTGGCTAACACACATCAAAAGTGTCATCAAGGATCATAACAAATAATAATAATAGGAACAGCTCCCCCACACTTATTCAACACATTGTCCTCAATGAAAATGAATATAGAGACGTGTTATTAATCACGGAGGCAAAAAGAGGTCAGGACAAAATGGGCTAAGAATCCAACAAACAAAAGAAAACATAAAACGAAACAGAAAAACAGAAAAGAAAGGGAAAACAAAACAGAACAAAATACCAGAACTACGCCAAAGGATCATCAGGGGCAGGAGCTGGAAGGACCGCCGCAGAAGTGCTAGGACCTGCCGGAGAATCACCGTCCGCAGGAGGAATGGGAAGGTGGAGGTGAGCTGCAATCAGGGCCAGCTGAGCTTCGATACAGAGAACAACCGCATGAAGGGTGGCCATCTGATGGGAGAGAGTGGTCAAGGGGGAAGGGGTTGAAGAGGATGAGGTGGGAGGTGCATTCGGGGGAGGCACATCTGTAGGTGGATCAGTAACAATAGGAGGGGTTATAGGGGGTGGTGAAGAAGGTAGTGGTGGTGGAGGTGGAGGAGGTGGTTACGGAAAGCGGGGTTGTTTAAGGCGGATGTAGCGGAACAGGGAGGCTGGTTCAAAGAGACGGTCAGAAGGAAGTTCCAAGACCTGATGGGACCGGAATAGATCGGTAACAAGGTGAGGAAACATAATTGAATGAGTGAGGGTAGAGGTAAGGATGGATTGGCGGAGGGCTGAAGTGATTGCATAAGTAATATCAACCGGCCGTCCAACCATGAGGAGGTAAATTTATAGTGCCTATTCCTTAGGAACAAGGGCAAGGTGGGTGGTGGGAAGGACTTTTTTTTTATAAGATGAAGCCAAGGACGGGCCTCAGGATGGAGATCAGCACACCGAATATATCTCTGGGACGCCCTAGGTTGATGCTATTCGGCACCCTCAAGACAAAGGGTACGAAGGACATCATCCCAAGGGTAGTCATGAATAAGGTCGTCATAGTGACAGTGAAGGATAGGAAGGAGGTGGTAATGGTCACGAATGGCGGCATGTGTGAAGGAGCGAGGAATGGTAACAGCTTGGAAATGAATATCCAGGGTGTCATGGTAACGGGCATGGGTATAGGAATGACAAAAGAAGGTGTCATTTCCGAGAGTCCTAGGCTGCAGTAAACCGAAAAGTTGAGATCGAATGAGTTGGATGAAAAAAAGGTGGTGGGAGGGTGAGAGAGGGAAAGTTCCCTCCTGAGTAGTGGCCTAGCTTCTATCTTTGCAGCTAGGTCGGCATACTCCGGATCAACTGGAGGGGAGGAAGTGGAAGAGCGAGTGGGGGAGGCTGGAGGATGTGAACTATGGGCAGGGCCAGAAGGTGAAGGTGAAGGCGAATGTTCGGAGGAGAAGTCAAGGGGGCTGAAAGAGCAGAAATCGGAGGGTGTAGTGGGACGGATGGAGGCGTTCTTGGTGCGAGGCATTGTCCTGAACAAAAAATAAACACACAGAAAAGTTAGAGAAACAAAAATAACAAAGGTTCGTCGCGGCGTCTGGTTGCGCACCGCAGCGAGACAAGTTGTGCGTCACACACTGCGGCGCATGCGGATCACACGTCGCGGCGAGCGAGAGAAAACCCACATGCCACAAAGAGCAGTCTGCGCGCCGTGGCGTAGAGCAGAAATCTGACACACCGTGACGCGTTGAAGCGTTGGCGCGATAGAAAACAATCCCTATTCTACAGAACAACAAAGAAAATGGAAACGACAAGAGATAAGAGATATCTTACAAGGTGAACACTGAGACAAAAAATGGACGACTGCGACGAGCTAGTAGCAATGGACGAAGAAAAAGGAGGGGTCGTGGCGCGATGAGGAAGGGGAAGTTGCGGCGTAAGAATGAATAGAAGGAATGAGAGGGAGGCGGCTTAAAGGTGGTGCGCTAAAGGGTTGTGAAAGTTAAGGGGGTAAAAGTACGAACATAACACTGGACAAAGGGAAGGACCATCGTGTAATAAGGATAAAAAGGGGTTTTACCCCTTTAGGGTTACACACAAGGGACTTGCGCCGCGACGTCAAAAGGCACATTAAAAACTATGAAAGTGTAGCCAATTTATATAATAAACTTGGGATCAATCATTGGCGCAATTATATGCTACGTAGAGCTTCAGTCACTATACGGAGAGCTATCAAGAATAAATTACCTACAATTGACAGGTTGAATAGGTATATGGTTATTTCAAATAGATTTGTATTATATAAGCAAGAACAAGAAAACATAAATCATTTATTCTTTAAATTTCAGTTCACTCATTGTTTGTGGAAGGACATTCCAAGAAGATGCTTGTTAAAAAATCCATAGAAGAATAGAATCAGATTGTAAATTGTTGCTTAGCTTTAAACATGCACGATAAAACAAAACAGTGGTGCTTCTTTATTGCTTTATCTTATCTAGTCTAAGTTATTTGGGATGAAAGAAATATGGGAATTTTAAGGTTAAAGAGAAACAACATTCAAGATTATTTAGAGGACTCTTGATGCAATCAAGTTACACATTTTCACATTTGGAGACAAAATGTAGATTGATTCCAATCTTAACTTAATATGGAATTAATGGCTTTCTTAGCAATTTGGAGACTATTTCATAAGGTAATATTTTTCTACTTGTTTTGTATACCATTCATAATGATGGGCTAGTTTATGTAAAACTTGATATTGGCTTTCATGATTTAATTTATCACAAATTTTCAAAAGAAAAAAACGAGGAGAAAGGCCTCTAATTTCATCCTTCAAAGAGAAAAACAAACTAAAAGTGACTCATAGTGATGAAGTCAATATTATCAAGTTTACTCCTATAATTTCCACCCTTTTTCTTATTGCCTTCTCCAACATATTTTTCTTATTTGAAAAATATTTTTTCTATCCACATGCCTTTCAAACATGTTAAAGAAGATGATAAGTTTTCTTATTAATTTAATGTTAGGAGGAATGAGTTAGCTTAGACATGATGCATGCAATAGGCACTCCCAAAGACAACATCAGATTGGAGGACATAAATATGAAGTTCATTTGTACCTACTCCAAGATGCATATGGTCATAACAACTTTTATATTCTTTTTTTCCTTTTGTTCATTTTGTTCATCATTTTTGACAAGCATATTATATTTTCTTTTATGTTTAAGTTGTTTCTTCCTTATTCATAAGCTATAAGAACATCTTTAGAGATTTGAGTAGGGTTGGCAGAAATACAAAGTAGTGCTTTCCTAAAAACCTTCTAAGGTCTAAATGTCTTTTGCTAAAAAAATAAGCTTGCTAGGGAATAACTCTTTAAGTATCTCAATGAGTTTAAGAAAAAGGAGACATGGCTAAAAGATGAAAAGTAAGGGGTACAAATAACCAATTAAGGAGTATAATTAAAAGTTTGAGGGATAATAAATATAAGTTTTAGATTGTTCGTATTACCATAAGTATTGAGTTTTCTAAAACATAGAACTATGATAATTTAATTACCATGATAATGATATGGTTTATGGTCAGTCAAAAGCTTGCAAAAAAAAAAGTACCGTATCTTTTGTAGATCTAAACACTTTCTATGTTTTTATTGAGCCTATGTTGGCTTAAATTTGGGAGTCCAATTAATCATATCAAATTGATGGTGAAGTTAAGTCACTGAGACTACAAGTGAGGGACCCTTGACCGATGTTTTAAAAATAGACCTAAAGTTAAACAAGTAAGACAAGAAGTTTAAGGTTTAAAAAGCTCAACCAGTATTAGATCGTCATAAAACTAGTTAAAGATTGAATAAAATTGAAGAATTTGAAATAGGTTTAAAGGAGCCTATCTTTACTCATTAAAGAATTTAAAGTTTAATTGAAAAAGGAGAATGTTAAATAAAAATTAGTTAGTTATTTTGGTTCATAAAGCTGGATCAATTTACTAAATCTGACATATTAATTAATAAACTGATAAGTTTTTAACAACAAGGTTATTAATGTAAATCAAATAAAAAAAGTTAAAAACCAAACTTCAAAATTGGTTTGTTCAAGGATTTTACGGTTGAATTAGTACGATCGATTCAATCTTTAATGATTGCCTTTAATGTCTGCTTTTGGTAATCACACGATAGCTTTTGGTGGTATCCCATTTCCATTTAATTATATTTTATTTTTTTAATAATTATAGGTGTGTATTGTGTAAAGATGATTTAGGAACTTTAAGCCCTAAACTTTTATGGTTTCAAGTATGTTATGTTTGAGCACTATAGAAATCATATTTGATATGGAAGGCTTGATCTAAACATATAATCTTTCCTAAATAAATATACAGATATGTCATGTTTATTTAATCATACCATGTTAATATAATATGAACCTTTCTTCAAGTGAATATAATCAATCCGTCAAGTCTAGACTTGATTATACCTCGTCAACATAATTTATAAAATTTTCTAAGTATGACATATTGGTTGAGTCTAGCCTTGATCATGCCTTATAAACATAATTTTAAACTTTTTCTAAGTAAATATGGCAACTCCATTAAATCTAAGCTTGATTATGTCTTATCCATATGATTTGAGAAATTTTCAAGTAAGTATAACAAGCTTGTTGTGTTTAGGTCTTGATCATGGATTTTCAATATAATTTTGAACTTTTCTAACTAAATATGCAAATTTTGTTGAGTTTAACCTCAACCATGCATTCTCAAGAGAACTTGGGTTTTTTTAAAGCAAATATGAAAAGTTTCTTGAGCTAAGCTCTATCATGCCTTACTAATATAATTTGAGGAAATTTCTAAGTAAATATGTATTATCTATTAATTATAGGCATGTTCATTCTTTGTCATCATGTTTTAAAAAAATTTAAAAGAGTAAATATAGCAGTTTTATAGAGTCTAAGCTCGATCATACGTTGCCAACATAATTTGGAAAATTTTCTAAGTCAAAATAATATGATTATAAAGTTTAAGTTTTTTTTATGCCTTTCAATTTAAAATTTTGGAATTTTTCATTTCTCTTTGAAGGATTTATCCTAAGCTTCTTCATCTTACATTTGCTTTTTAACTTTAAAAGCTTTTGTTTGGCCTGAGGTCTTTTGACATATAGATGACATTGTTATACTAAGGAGTTGGTGGATTTCTCGTAGGCCTAAGGTCTTTTGGTTTATAAGTTTTAGTTTTTATATTTGTAAGCTAGTGGATTTCTTATTGAATTGACGTCTTTTGATCTATGAGTTTTATTTTTTATGCTACAGAACTAACGAACTTGTCCTAGACTTAAACTATTTTAACTTATAATTTTTAACTTTGAAGCTAAGAGTTATTGAAATCCAAATATAAACCATTTTATTAAAATAATTAAATTTTTAAAAATTAGATCAGAACTTAAACTAGTAAAACAAGAGGTTTAAGGTATAAAATATTCAACTATTATTAAACCTTTACAAAATGGATTAAAATTGAATAAAATTGAAGAATTTGATATAGGATTAAAAGAGACCGTCCTTATCCATTGAAGAATTTAAATTTTAATTGAAAAAGGAGACTATTAAATAAAAATTAATTAGTTTATTTTAATTTATAAAGATTGATTAATTTATGAAAATAAAAAATAATTATTAAGCTGATATGTTTTTAACAACAAAAGCTATTGAATTAAATCGAATTGGAAAGATAGCTTGTTGAAAGTTTTTATGGTTGAATTGGCCAAATTGGTTCAGTTTTTTATTCATTGAAAATAATGTAAATGTGTAACATGTAAAGTATATGAGAGTTTTAAATATATTTTTAATGGAAAATATTATTTTAAGTGTGTTACATTCTAAAATCTTAAAATGTGTTGTCTAAAGTGTCCAACCTTTCAAGTTTGTAGCATCCTGGTTTGATCATTTCTTTGAGGTGGTAGGGTTTAGATCAATTTAGAGTGCTTTCCTTGAAATTACATCTTTAATAGAATTTCATCTTTCATAAGATTAATTCACCATATTTGAGGTTTTGGTGTCTTACCATTCGAGAGACTATCTTTTTAACCCTTTATTACTCATTATTACTATATGGATGACATATTTTCATCTGTAGACTTTGTAATCTTAACTTTATAGGTACTAAGGCTTCTACTTTGAAGATGAGGCTAAAGGATATTTCTTTTGTAGGTGTTCTTGAAGTTGTTTGATATGGCTATAGTATGTTATATAACTCCTTTTACCTTTAGTGTCATTAACCTTAACTTTCAATCCTTGCAATATAATCTTGTTTGTTACCATAGACTGTTCATTGACCTATGGATATGCTGCCGAAGCAAAGCGATATTTTGTTTCTAAGTCATCACATAATTCTTTAAAGCCTTGTTATCAAATTATGTATCATTATCTATCATAATTACTAAAAGGAATATTATATTTGCAAAGGATATTCTTTTTCAAGAAGTTATTCATTGACCTTCATATCATATTAGTAAGTGGCTTTGCTAGGCATTCAATTTTCTCATTAAAAAGGAATTTATTTATAATTCCTATCCCAATTATGTAAAAGGAATCACATAATTGGCAAAAGGTATATTTTATAATGTCTTTGATACTTGTCACACTTTTTTTTTGTAGAACTTTGGTTTTATTATAAACTATAATCCAATAATATCCTTACCTTTTTATCAGCTCCACATGCTGTTTTATGAGCTCTTACAAGAATTTTCCATGTTTGTTTCTAAGGTATGTATTTTAAATAAGGTAACGTGTAAGAGCGCATAATGCTATCCCTCAATAATGACATATTTAGCAGCTTACTATATGCTTATCTTAACCTCTCTTGAATGTTTAAGGAGCTTGTCATTTTGGATGTATTCAATTATAGGATAGGTATAGTCTTTCTTATCTAGGATCATATTGTTGATTCGTCTCTTTATCTTATAACTTTGATTCTTCTTGTTCTTCATAAAATGCACCTTCAGAGTCACAACATTGTTTGCTCTTATTTTGGAGAGATGATATTCTCTATGATTTATTATTGAAGGATGATCTTGAGTTTAGCTTGTATGTTGTTTTTTCACTACTTTAAAAATTTCTCTTTCATAACCAAATTTGCTCCTTTATCTCATATTAAGGATTAAACTAGCCCGAGATTAACAAGTTAGTCCATTTTTGAACCCCATCTAGTAGAATATGGTGGTACTTATGGTCTATCTTGACAATCTAGTATTTGACAATAAAGTGATTGCAGAAATACAATTAAATGATTTATGATCATAATAATAGATCACTTTAGTATAAGAAATACATTATTCATTTTAGATTAAATAAATACTCTAGGTTTACAACAAGTAACTATTACATCCATTTTAGGTTAAACTTAAGCTCGAAAGTGCCAACCAAATCTGTTTTAGGCTAGGAAAAACTTTGTTATTTTAAACTTAACCCTTTGCCATCCTTATATCATATACCTCATTAACCTAAAGTCTAATATAAATTTAATAGTCTTAAGTTTTAAGGTTATAAGTGGTGTCAACAAAAGTGGTTTGTTTTAAAAAAAAATTCTTTAATTGATCAAGGGCTTGATGATACTCTTTTGTCCACTTGAACTCTTTAGGTTTATGTAAGTAGCAAAATGTAAATCTAGATAGGAATCTATAAAAACTTGCTATCCTAATTATTATTTTGTATACATCATTGATTATTTTTAGAACTTCCACGTTCATATTTGTATGTTTTTCTACTCATTTGGTTGATATACCCATATACGTTACTATAAAAGTAAGTAACTTTTCAGCTTCTATGCACTTTATAAGGTTAATTTTCATTTTATATTTTCAAAGTGTATCATACATTCTCCCAGATATGATATATTCTCACCCCTTCTCTTATTTTCATTGTCGTATTGTTTATGTACATTTTTATATTCTTCTTTGATTGCCTTTGAAAAAAAGGGCTTATTATCCTTTAGTAAATAACCTCTACATCAAATGGTATTACGTTGTAAGAATAGATGCCCTTGTGGGTGATGAAGGATGTTCTTTCTTTATCTACTACATTCATCTTGATTTGGATATATATTGAATAGGCATTTACAAAATTGAGTGTTTTACGGCTTGAGGTAGCATCTACTAGTTGTTTTATTTTTAGAAAGGTCTAGCACATAACATGAAAATTATTATAGTAATGGATTGATAGGAAAATTCTTAATATGAAGAATGAATAAGATAGACCTCATACTTTAAAGGAAGTACAGGAAATTAAAAAAATATGGACGATAGTTGAAATGGATGGAGCAACAACTATCTACTTACTTTCATCATATAAGTTGCTCTGAGCAGCTTGCCTAATCCTCCACAATAGTTGAGGAGGAGATTGATCATGATGATGAGCCTATTATGGATCAAGCCTCTTTTTTTCCTTTTATTATGGCATGTAAATTTTAACATTGTATTTTTACTTTGTATATCCTAGCGTTTTTTTATTTTATTTTATCTGTGTTTAATACTTTTATCTTAATTTAAAGTTGATATCCAATGGTTTTTTTTTTATCATTTTTATGTTATCATTAGTTACATTTTTTTACAAAAATAAAAGTAATGTTAGATGATGATTGAGAATATCTTGGATAACAAGATAAAAACTAAAAGCTAGAGAAGTGACTTATACAATTTTATTTCTTGCCCTTCAATTTATTGTCTTTAATGTTTATTTTTCATTCTTTAGATTACATATATTGGGGATAATATACAAATTAAGTGTATGGAGGGAGCTAAATGATTAACAGACCCTATTTGTTACGCTTATCGATTTTATTGTAATTAGCTTAAACTAAAACAAATCTAGGAAAATTTTAATCAATATGAAAACTATAAATTTGGTTGTTTTTTTTATTTAGTGAGTTTAGGCTAACACTTATGAGCATTACTAATTGTTCTAATTTGTTCCAATAATTGTAATACTAGATACTTAATTTGTATTATAATATTTTTATATAATTTAGGCATATCATCAGTTAAAATTGAATTCTTTCTAAATATTTTTGTATCCAACTAAAAAGTATAGATAAATAAATATAAAAAGTTATGCATATAAGTGAGCATAAATAAATTTTCTCCGTTGGCTTTAATCTAAGTGAAAATGTTGAAGTTGAAGAGTAGTGTTGTATCCATTTAAAATAGTGACCTAACCAAGTAACTAGAGCATTTATAATAAGGTGTTTTCTTTCACATCAAAAGGTTAAGAGACTTTTCTAAGAAGCCTTTAAATTCTCCTTCACTAATTCAAATTTTATCCTTTTTTTTCTTTTATTTCAAGGTATCAAAATATTTGAAAGTTGAAACATCTTTCTTATATATATCTACTTTATACATTGGGTTGAATTGTAAATTAAGTTGATGTTTGAAGGATTGTCAAGGTAAACTTAATTGATTTATGACTTAATACAAGTATTTAAAAGCCTAACTAGTTGATAAACATTTCAACTTAATGCGTGATGGATAATCTTGATTACTCTTTTTGATTAGTTGAATTCTTTCTTGGAATTACGTTTTTAAGTTAAAGAGTGATGGGACTAATTTGTTTGAGGACAAAAAGAAAAGATTAAGTATGGTGATACTTGATATGCATGATTTAAGCATGTATTTCTTAAGCATTTTGTTTGATTTTAATGCTTAATTACCTTGCTTTACTTAGTGTTTGTTAACTTTTCAAGTAATTATGCAAATTAGATGTTAAGATGATACTGTTTAAGAATTAAAGGAAATTCTAATTAAAAATACAAAAAAATTCATAATTCTTATAGGAACAGAATATGGTCCATGCTCGTGTGCCAATCTATCTTTGAAAGGATTAAATGTAGTAAGTGAAATGGTTTGAGCTATAGTCGTGTATAAGACCATGTGTAAGCTCGAGAGAAAATAATATGATTTATGGTTAGGAGATACAAAAGTCGTAGGTACTATATATTCCTCTTTAAGAAGACAGTGAGATCCACAGCTTGCAATCATGACTAAAAATCAAGGTTGTATCTATTACCTATAACAAATATTAAGGCCTATGGTTTAGGCCATGAACATGGGCAGATGGCAACCTAGGTAAAATAAAATGTTTTTAAGGGAAAAATCTCAATTTTTATGGGACTTTAAATTTTTTTGAGAAAACACATATAAAAATAATCCTTTTTTATAAAGAAAATGTATTTTATAATGTCTAAATCTTGATTTTTATGGGACTTTAGACTTTTTTGGGGAGAAAAGTCATCTAAAAAATATCCTTTTTTCTCCAAAATCTAGGGCTAACTAGTGAAGACTACTTTAACCCTTAGGTAATCAATTTTAAGTTATTTTTCACCAAAGAATTAGGATCCAAACATTATCTTAGTGGATTAAACTATTGACAAAATTAGGGAGTTTATCTAGCCTTACTTCTATTATAACCACTCTATCTTTACCATTTCATTTCATTGTTTTAAATATGTTTTATGATTGAATACTTTTTTTGTTAAGATACAAAAAATCATAGTAGTTATTTTTATATTGATTGATTTAATTTAATTTAGGATATATAATATATTTTTGTAAGCTATCTTTATTAGTATTAATTCTTATTTATTCATTCTAGAATTTAAATATGATCTTAATTCTCTTGTGGAGGATTCCAAAGAGTTTGCTTTTAAGTTGACCTTGAATTAGATAGAGGGATTTGAACAAAGTACTTAAGGGAGGCGTACATAATCTTCTTGGTGTTAGGGTGAAACCTTTTATAATATTTCATAAAACTCAATGAATTTGAAAAGATGTTAGCATAAATAAAGATATTGGTTAACCAATTGGAAGGTATAAGGTTTTAGCTTGAGAGAGTACCGTCTTAGTGTATAAAAAGTCCTATCAATCTAGATAATATATCCAATGTAACATCCCACCCCCTAACAGGAAGGGTAAAATAGTAAATTGGTATAGGATGAGATTGATAGGGATTAATTAGTATTGTTCATGCATACTAGTATTAGTAAACAGTGAAATTGTGCACATG
>JANZLF010000009.1:19914880-19941505 GCA_026546835.1 Erythroxylum foetidum
ATATAAGATAATTTTTAAACATACTATTTAATTATTTATCTAATTATAAACTTAACTTAAACCTTCAAATATCAAAAAATATATATAAAAAATTAATTTTACTAACATTACACAAAAATAAGATAATAAAGCTGACTAATTATATTTCATCAAAAAGACTTAAAAAATCACTAATTATAATATTCATTCAAGTTGAAATCATCAAAATTAAGGCATTTTAAATGGATCGGCCGGTTCTTTCTCTCACCGGTTCTGCGGTTTTTACCGGTGCGATCTTAAAATGAACGGGTCAATCACTCACAAAAAATATGGGCTAAATCGGACCGTTTCATGCTCCGGTTCACCAATTTTTTGGTCCAACCGATCGATTCGGTTCGGTTTTTAAAACACTGGTTTCTTCTACAGGTATAGCTATAGTTTTAGAGCTATTGCAAGAAGGTGTTCAAAAGCCTACGCCAGGTAGAAGAAGTATCACTGTTTCCATTGGTGTGTTTGAACATGTCGGTTCAATGTGATTTTTCGATGCAATACATTATTACACTAAGATTTCAATTGATTTATTGTTGTATCTGTAAGATTTTGTTAAAAAATGCATAATTTTATTATTGTTAAAGTTGATTTATTGTTGTTAACAATTTGTTAACTTTCAACTCCATTGCCTTATTTCTTCTCCATATATTGTGTAAAATATTGATTTCAAAGTATTAATTATACTTGTGGAGAATTGTAAAAAATTGAATTTCAGGTAAACAAATGGGACCAAAGAGACAACGCGAGGTTATGCGGCCGAGATTTAGAGCCATATTCGGAGCAACTTATTTTGAAGGTGGTTCGTCACAGTCTGCAACTAGCACTGACTCACCTCCTCCACCTCTAACGCCGATGGTTACAGATGAGGCATCACCTACTGCTCCTCATCCTACACCATCTCCTTCCCCAACTCATATTTCATCCAATACCTGTTTATCGAATAGAGGAGACGTTCGCCAGGATGGAGCTGAGAGACCTGATGAAAGAAAGTTTATAACAATTGTCAATGAACAATAAGTGAAATCACATCACTCACAATTTGTTTGTTATTAAGTCTTAGGTTTATCAATTTTTACATAGTATAACATAATTTGTTATGTTAGGTTGGTTCCGTCTAGATCGAGTTCCAGAAATATGATTTCCACATTTAAGCAAAGTATTGAACCTGAGGGTTATGTGTGAAAGAATATATATGACGCCACAAAGCAATTTTATTTTCAGGAGTTTGAGATAAAAAAGTAGTTATTTTCTTGTTATATTGATTTATATACACAAATTACATAAATATTTTTACATTATATAATTTTTTCCATTCTTATTTTAAAAAGAATTTTACTAGGATTCTTGTTTCGATGCCAACATGTATAAAGTATGGGAAAAGAAAGCCCGAACATGTTATCGCGACTTAATTAAGGCAATATATAAGGCTGGTGCACGATCGCGTTATATTTGGAAGAAATTTGGAGTCGTTGGACCGAGTATTGGACATCACCTGCAGCAATGTCTATCTCAGAGCATAACTTCGCCAACAGACGTGGAGGCCCGGGGGGTGAGAGTCTTTTAGTATATATGGGAGGATCAATTACCCACTACGAGCATGCATATAGACTTGTAAGTATATAAACTTGACACTTATTTTGCATATATTTTATATATATTTTGCTTTGTTTTATTGTACATAATGATTATGATATAAATGTATGGTGCCATATATGGTTGTGTTAAGTTATTTTCTTTGTTAAATAGGGGACAAATATCATAAATATAGAGGAAACTCTGTTGAAATTTTTATAAATTCTAGTTCACATATGATAATTTAGTTTATACATGTAGGAAAAGTCATTAGGCATCAAGCCTACACTTATCTAGCTGTTTTTGCACATCCACACGAAGAAACATGATGGTGTGACATTCATCAACACCCGATGTAAAGAGTTGAATGTAGTGAAATTAATACATTTTTATAATTTCTTAACAATAATACCTTACTAATGTAAACATTGCTTTCTAATAGGACCAAATATAACAAGACATTCAACGACAGTCTCAGGAGGAACAATCTGTAGATGAGACTTATACGTATCTTGATGTTGTGGTAGTAAGGACCGTTGTCGAAGAATATTTGGGCTAGGTTCATATGTGAACACATGCTATTCGCGTTCTTCCCTGTCCATTACAGCAACATTTGCTAGGCCAACGCAAAACAATGAAGTAATCGAGCTTCAGGCCACAACGGACACATTAAGGGAGCAGATAGGGTATTTGAAAGAGTCTAACGTGAATCAACAGATAGAGGACATGGAGCAGATAGCTAAGATGAGAGAGGAGATGGGGGATGTGGCAAAGATCAGAGAAGAGATAGAGCATGTGTCAAAGATCATAGAGGAGATGGAGCATATGGCTAAAATGCGAGAGCAGATGAGCAGGCAGCTAAGATGAGAGAGGAGATGGAGCGGATTGCTAAAATGAGAGCGAATATGGAGCAGATGGCTAAGATGAGAGAGCAGATGGAGCAGATGGTTCAGTTTAGACAGGAGATGGAAAAGTTAAAGGGAAGACTTGATATTTCAGAGCACCCACAATCACCACGACATTAGCTTGTCCTTGTCATTTGCTTTCAATTAAAAACATAAGTTATGCACGCTGTAATGTTTTTATTATCAATTAAAATAATTGATACGTTATATTATCAATTAATTTTCTGATTAATCAAATTATATATATATATATACACACACACAAATTAATTTATTATGAACAGATAATTGGTAACTCTTAACATTATGCGTTTATCACAATATCATAAAACTGGAATTTATTTAAAAAATCTCTAACTTGCTATTACCGACAGAAATAAATTCTGTCAAAAATTTTATATTTATTTATATACGATAACACACACCATCGGTAAATAAGATGAATTTTCTAACTCATTACCTTCGGTTTACTCGGTGGTAATTTTTCTGTTGTTAAATGTTACCGACGAAAATTCACGTTATTTGTTCCGTCGTTAAAATTTACTGACGTAAAATTGACCATTGCTAATATATTTTCGATTGTTGGTAAATTACCGACGGAATATCATCGTCGGTAATTTTAACTATGATCATTTTAGCAATGGCTTTGTCCATCTTCAATTTTCATCAGTAATTCATTTTTTTGATAGAAATTGACCACTTACCGACATAATATTCCGTCGGTAAACAACTGATTTCTTATAGTGAATTAGAAATTTAACTACATTAGAACACTGCCATAGGTCTGGCATGAATAGCCAAAATGATGAGTTGATTCCCTCAACAATAACCTAGCATTGGGTAGTTAATCACGCAAGCTAAGGTTGAAAAGAAAGTTGAACAAGTGCTCCACTATAGTAGCAACAGCAATCGAAGGAAGATCATAACTTCACGCCAGTAATAATCGTCACCAGAACATGCAACGTAGACCATTTATGGGAATATTTCCATTTCCTATATCATTAGAATGTTACTTCTCTAATAAACATCACCAGCACATACAATTTAGAGAATGCCACTGCTAGGAATATTTCACATATTCCAGTATCAAAGTAAATAGGGACCATACTAAATCTTCTATTTTCGTATCCATATTTGGAGCTGAATTTGTTGTAACAATTGGTTGTAAAATTGGTCTTGAGTGGTGATTTTGTCTAGGAATGTTCTTAGGGTTCTCTCATCCCGTATAACATTGATTGTCGTATGCTGTGCTATTTTGCAGAATAACTGTAATGTGTCTAGACACTCTAGATTGGTAAGGACCCTATTTGGTAGGAATTTGTAGCAGAGCTCCATCCATATGTTGTTAATGTAACCATATTTGAAGAATAAATGGTCACTTGTTTCTTCCACATATCTTCATAAAAAACACCAATTAGGGAGCTAGGTGTATTTGGCCAATTTATCCATTGTTTTTAATCTACCCTTCATCACAAGCCACAGAGTGAATGATGGGCAAAGTTAAAGTTAATTAGACCATGTGTTATTAGTCAACATCAGCTTGGGAAGGAGATTGAAAAATAACTCCATACAAGTGGTTATAAAATTAACCATTAGTCGCATGTCTCCAAATTTATTTATATGATTTGATGTTACAATACGAGCCCTACATTTTAACAGTTAGGGAGGTGGGGATGGAAGATTTCCTTTCTATATCTTTGTGTTGTAAGACAGTAGCAACTATTATGTCTAAGGGTAATGAACCCTAATGTGAATCAGCACCATTATAATTAATCAACAGTCCCACAGAAAGCTAGTTATCATACTAAAAGTTGATGGAGTACCATTACCAATTAATAAAACATTCATATGTCTTATGCTAAAGAATTAGGCTTCTAACAATATAAGGGACTTCAAACTAATAGTCTACTATAACTTCATCTATAAGGAAATCTCTAAAATCATTGCCAACATCTTTAAATTCTTACTTTTGGCTTATATCAATGCTTTATAGGGAATATTTATTAATGGTTAAAGCATAGGAGATAATATATTGCATGCATAAGAACTTTTTCAAGAATTATAATAAGAGACATGCTTCCATAAATTGTGTTATGAAAATTAATATCCAAAAATCCTTTGATTCTACAAATTAGGACATTATGCTAAATACCTTAAGAGACATTGGATTTCCAACAATCTTTATAGGGTGGAATAAACAATGCATCTCAACAGGTTATAGTATTATCGTTAATGGAGTTCTAATAAAGCAATTTAATGGTGTTAGGGGCCTAAGACAAGGAAACCCTATATGTCCTTATTTATTTACCTTATTAAAATTATTAGGTTGAAAACTTCGTGCCTATTTGGTTGAGCTTTTGGAGGGTGAATAAGCATTTTTTTCTACCATAAAATTTATTTTTTAAAGAAAAATGAGTGTTTGATTGTAAGATAAAAAAACACTATTTTTTAGTAAATATAGCTTTTTTGGCAGCTAAAATACAGTACTCAAATTTGAGGCTTCTAAAAAAAATACTTTTTCAGGTTGATTTTTTAAATCAATTATTGAGATTATTTTTTAGTCCCTTTTGCCCTTATATTTTATACATAATTTCCACAATACCCACAAATACATCTTCACATTTATTTTAAGATTTATATAACATTATTTGACTTGTTATATGTTTTCATATTTATTTTTTTATTAATTTCACTTATGTTATAATCCATATAAAATATTTGGTTAGATATATTTTCATTTATATTTTATATGTTTAAAATTATATAATAATTAATATATTGTACTTTGCATATTGTTTAATATATTTTAAATAATATTTATATACATAAATAATTTTTATTAAAAAATAAAATATAGTTAAAATTAAAAATGCTTTTTATTTTTATGTTGTCAAATAGTTTATTGTATGAAGTTCTTTCAAAAAAAACTCTTTTTAAAATAACAACCAACAATCAACTAGCTTCTTAAAAAAGCTCTTCTCAGAAAAGTTCTACTGTTATAAGCTCATCCAAACAGGCACTTCACAAGATAGGTGTTTTAAGTATCACTTTAGGTGTAAAAGAATGAGGCTAATAAGCCTGGCTTTTACTAATGACTTAATCCTATTAAGCAAAGCTGATGCAAATTCCTTGAGTTACCTTATGTTAACTATTTATGACTTTAGTAAGCTCTTTATATTTTCCATCAATTGGGATAAAAGTTGTTTATACCTCTCTACAAGTTCATGTTGGAGTTATGTAAATATTGTTAGTAGTGTGCCCTAGGCCAATGGACATATGTGACTTTTATACTAACATTATGACTTAGTAATAATATATTATGAGGTATTCTTTTATATATGCATGTATATTGTTTAAGTAATGTGATTTACGTTCCATGAATAGTATTAGGCTTATGTCATCAAGTATGTCACTTGATAGTAAAACCATAAGCATTATAGTATTCGATCGTTATTAGTGAAACAATAATGAATTAAGGCTAGTATGTGTTTTGATTGATGATCACGTTTTTTTGATCATGGCTATGGTTTGACTTTAGTCCTCTGACCTAAAGTTATCATGGTTCCCTACATGAGGAATTTAGTATTTTGACATTAGACTATGTTATCTTTAACCGAATAACAAGTAGTCTTATATTGGATATTAAATGAATCATGTGGAGGGATGTGAATGATGTAGATGGGATTTGTGTCTCTCTTAAATGAGAGAGATATCATTTGGGCCTCTTGACAAGTATGACTGAAGAAATGCAAGGCCGTGCTCAAATGAATTGATGAGGAGTCATCAATGTCATTTGTTATAATCAATCAACTTGGGAATCAAGAAATTATGATTAATCAAAAGTTGACATATACCATACGTTGTGAGTAATCTTGATATCGTGTCACAAAAGGATTGAGTTTGTAACCATGGTTACAAGTTAAATCAGATTACTGATCCTCATTTGATTTGGGTAGTTATAATATCTTGTTAGAGGCTATTTACGACTTATGGGCCTTGAAGTGTGATCAAGCCCATTGTTAACATCAAATGAGCCTACAAGGTCGCACACAAAGGGTGATGTGATTTGGGCTTATTCTCTTGGGCCTAATTTATTAGGCATTGAATAAATATATGTGGATATATTTATTGGGCTAGATTGAATTAAGTTGTCGGACTTTTATTATATGAGATATAATATGGGCAGAAACTTATTGGGCTTCAATAATTATAATGGGTTTAGGATTATGATGTTCTTATTCCTAATAGGAATAGGGATTATGTTTCCTCTATAAAAATAGAGAAACTTATGTCTTATTAGATGTGAGACAAAAACCCTAGCCACCTAGACATAGTTGCGTTCTTCTTCCGAGAAAAAAATTGTGTGGTGTTTAAAAAGGTTTTAGAATGTGCTAGCAAACATTAGTCGTTGCCCAGATCGCTTATTCTCGTGTGAATACCAGTAAAGGACGTTCGCGCACTACAACATCTACAAATTTGAAAAGAAACAAATACCAATCCGCATCAAGAGATAATTTCATACATGTTATAATTTTTTATTATACTTCTTGTTGTGCAGTATGGTCCATTCCACTGCGTATTGTGAATACTCAGGCCATAGGCAATCCAACAGTTATGAGAAGCGTATATTCACATTTATGCTTTTAGTAAATATTTATAAGGCATGTAAACACATACGAGTCGAAATCAATTTTTTCTTGTTTTGTTTAATTTATGGTAAACATACATGTATTACCTCTGTTTTGTTGAAATTGTTTTAATCTTTGTATGCCAACAAATCTCTAGTGTTTATGTCATTAGAAGGTGATAATATTTCATTTACTCCTTCATAAATCGATTTCTATTTCTTACTTGGATTTTATGGAGTCTCGTTTAGAGCCTGCTCCATCTAAAGCCTAATATCATGTGCAACTTTCTATAAATAAGTGCACTGCCTTTTCAACCTGGAATATGCTCCTTGAATCGATGAATACCACCACCCTTGAACAATTTAGCATAATATATACACTTCAAGTGCACTCTTTCCCTGGCCTTGATCATCTAACAATATTGCCATGCCAAGTCTTGTTTTTATGTGGCATTAGTGAGGCATCCGAACTTGAAGTCATTCAATAGCAAATTTCAAATACATAACCTAGAACTTTTTTCTTCTTTAACTAAAACAAGGATAAATAATCTAAAGATAGGTGGTATGAAAGATGCATATGCTTGCAAGTAAACCATTGTGACCCATTGTTCAAATTATTTCACTTATCAGAACATGAATTCAAATTATGTACTAAAAATAGATATTTAACATATAAGATGCATGTAATGTATCTAATCCAATTAAGTGAATTTACTTCCATAGTTCATATGCTGTGATGAGTCTTTCACAAATTGCTAATAAAACATGCCTATCTCCACTCCATTACTTACAAGTCCAAAAGAAAACTATAACCTCCAAAATTTCCATCGTATTTATGCACTAGTAAGGTTCTCAAGGCATCACATTAACTGAAAATAAGTCTAGCAAATTGAGGGTTTCAATCAATCAAAATCGGTTCCTTCACTATTTTTCCATAACAAGGCCTTCACAAAACATTGCTCTCCTTAATAAAACCACAATCCAAAGAGAACCCCTTTATTATAACTTCCAGCTAAACTCAAATAAAAAAAGCATTAAAAGTAGTACAACAAAGGGGTAATGAGCTTCATCACTAGATCAGTTCATAATTCTACCAATACAAAGAACCATCAATACTTGATTAATGATCAAAACATTTTTTTGGTTTATGCAAAAGATCAAAACTTTACAAGTAGGGATGCTATATTATCAATTGTGAGTTAAGCAATTAGAGAGTAATTGAAGTCCCAAAAAGAACCAAAAGAGAAACATCTACATATGATTAAAGATTAAAACCTTTTGTTGTTTGGTGTAAAATCCAAATCTTTTAGTGTTAAAAATTCATTAAAAATATCAAAATCTATTTTGGTAATAAAATAATTGAATGAAGATATTTTTCATTTTAATGAATCTCTTAAATCAATTATATTAAGCATATAACAGTTTATTCATAGATGTAGGTTCTTATGTCAACACTAATTATATTTAAAAGTTTGTAAAAATCATAAACATTGATTACAAAAATCATTAAAATCTATTTTGGTAATAAAAAATTGAACGAAGATATTTTTCATTTTAATGAATCTCTTAAATCAATAAATGAAATCAATTATATTAAGCATATAATAGTTTATTAATAGATGTAGTTTCTTATGTCAACACTAATTATATTTGAAAGTTTGTAAAAATCATAAACGTTGACTAAAAGCTGCGTCATACAAATTAATTAAAACACTATTATCTTAATTCCTTTTTAATACAGACATTTAATATGTACCACATGTCATACAAAACATTAAATAAATTAATTAGGTTAAGCACAAATTATGATGAAAATTACAATTATAGTTACATAATGACAATTAATATGGTAGAAATATAACTATTTTAAAATCCTATTTCTTGAGAAACCTATTTTTATTGGTACAGGCTAAACCAAATTGAGAAGCATGTTATTAGTTAACATCTATAAATATGATTTTTATTTTTTATTCTTTGAAATTTAATTATTAATTTTGAAATTTTAATAAATAAAAAGAAGGAATTTTTAATTTTAATTTGAATAAAAATATAATTAGAATACATAGATAAATATCTATTTAGAAATAATGTAAAACTAAAAGTAGTAATTTATATATTTCTTTATTTTTATTTTTATGTATGATATGCAGTTAAATTTGATAATTAAATGAGATAGATTTGATTAAAGGTTTAATATCTGATCACTCAATTAAAAATATTAAATTAGTGCATATGAGTTCATAATTAAATTGTAAGTATAAAAATTGATAAACTCACAAAACACCTTAAATTTTTATAATATATAGCAAAAGTATATAAAGAAAAATAAAATATTAAAATTAAAAGATAAAATCTTAAAATTTGGATAAGTAAATCAAAATTTTAAAATTTGCACTTTTTCTCAATTCACTTCTTACTTTAAGTTTTAGAATTTAAATGTTACATAAAAAAACTCTTTTATAAAATCCAATTAATCGAATAAGCAGACAAAAATGAACACTATAAATTAGAATATGTTAATATGCTTAAAGAAAAAGTGTAATCGTATAAGAACTCGTTGTTGGTTAAAAGAAATAATGAAAGCATTTAATAACAAGTTGGATTTATCAACTTTTAGATTTCCCATTTTTCGTGAGTTTTTGTTAATAATTTTATCAGAAAACAAATCCATTATGATGTCGTCGTTTGTGAAATTGACAAGTGTCAAATTTAGTAATAAACAAATTGATGGAAGGTAGATCAACTCCGTATCGTCGATTAGAATATAAACTTGAGAAGGAGCAACATAAGAACGATGAAATTGGCACTGGTAATGAGAGCAGTAATATCAAGTCAACTGATTTGATGCATGTGAATTCTAAGGAGAATTTGAACAAAGTTCACTCATTTGGTCCAAGAGAATTAATACTAAAAATTGGCATAGATTTTGAAACGAAAGAACAAGTTTATCAATATTATTTAATGTATGGAAAACATTTTGGATTTGGAATAAGAAGGAGCAAAAGTCAAAAACATAAATCTAGTAAATTGATTTGCAGACTTTTCTATTGTAATGCTGAAGGTAAAAGGATACCTGACAAAAGAGATATGTATGTAAGAGCTCCACGTGCAGAAACAAGATTTAATTGTAAGGCAATAATGAAAGTTAATAGTGTGGAAAATGGAATGTTTCAAGTGATTCAATTTGTTGAGGATCACAATCACTATCTTTCAAGTCCTAATAAAACACATTTGCATAGAAGTCATAGAAATATATCATCTTCTGCAGCAATGCAAATTCAAATAGCTAATGATATGGGAATTCCACCAAAAGCATCTTATAATCTTAGGGTGAGACAAACAGGTGGAAGAGATACTCTTGGCTTTATTCCAGAAGATTACAAGAATTATTTAAGATCCAAAAGAACAAGAGACATGAAAAAGGGAGATACAGATGGCATATTAGAATATTTGCATAAAATGCAATTTGAAGATCCTAATTTCTTTTATGCAATTTAAGTGGATGAAGATAATTTAATAACAATATATATTTGGTCAGATACAAAGATGAGAAATGATTACTTGGAATTTGGTGAGGTTGTTTGCTTTGATACTACCTGCAAGAAAAATGGTGAGGGTTGTCCACTTGCTTCATTTGTATGTGTAAACCATCACACGTAAACTGTAGTTTTTGGTATTGCACTATTGTATGATGAGATTGCTCTTTCATTTGAGTGATTGTTCGACACATTTGCTAGAGCCATGTCTAAGAAAAGCCTGTAACTATTCTTATTGATTAGGATGTGGAGATGACAAAGGCATTAACTTCAAGATGGCCTAAAAGTCATCATCGTCTTTTTATCTGACATTTTTATCAAAATGTCACAATCCATTTAAGTAGTGTTTTTTCTTAGTTTAAAGACTTTTTGAGAGATTTCAACTCATGCATATATGAATTTGAAGAAGAAGAAGTTTTTTAAATGTATGGAATGAGATGCTGGAAAAATATAAACTTCAAGATAATGATCGGTTTAAAGGAAAAATAGGCTTCAGTTTATGGATGCCAAATGTTTTGTGCATACATAACCACCATACAAAGAAGTGAGACCAATGAACAACATTGTAAAATGGTATGTGAGTTATTAGCATAACTTTTACAACTTTTTAATCACTTCTAAAGGCTTATTGATGGTCGTGGATTTGATGAGTTGAAAGCTGATTTTAAAACTAATGTAAACACTCCAGCATTGTCAATGCCTATTCAGATTTTAAATTATGCAGCTAGTGTATATACACCTAAAGTATTTAAATGTTTTCAAGATAAATGGAATAATTTTCATGATTCAAGTTTTCGTCTTTGTGGTGAAGATGGTGCAATTACAAAATATGATAATCACTCTTGTAGGGAAGAGTTACTCTCATGTGGTCACTTATGATTCATCAAATGATGAAGTCCATTGTAGTTGTCAGAAGTTTAAGTTTGCTAGTATTTTATGTTCTCATGTTTTTAAGATTTTTACCTTGAAAATTATTTTGAGAATACTAATTTACTATATTTTGAAAAGATGGGCACGAAAAGCAAAAACATGGTACCTTGATAGTAAAAGCTCCGCTATCAATGAAAGTGAATTGGATCCTAAATTTTTGTTAAGTATGGGGTACAAAGAATTGTGTGCATTAAGCATGCAGTGGGTTAGAAGAGTAGCAAAGAGGAGAGATACTTGCAGAACTGTGAAAGATCGCCTTCTTAATATGTTAAAGATGGTTAATGATGAGATGTTACAAGGTGAAGAATTAGTTGATGAAGAAACCTAATATCATAAGATGAAGAGTTGACCTAATGCTTAAATCCTGAAATGAATCTCTTCAATCAATGTGAGATTAATTTTGGTGAAAGGAATAAGATTAGGGGTGTCAAAATAGACAAAACCTAGGTCAAGTAAAAGATTGAAGGTTGGCTTAGAGAAAAGTTCAAGGAAAAGAAAGTAGGTTAAAAAAATTCAAGCTTCAACAAATATGGCAAATTCAACAACCATACCTATTTCCATTACCCAGTTTTCATTTTTTTAATGTTAAAAACCTTTCAATGTATACTATTTTAATTATGATAATTTTAAGTTTTTTTGGTTTAAATACTCTATTCATAATTTCGAAGAAAATTCACAAAATACTTCTAATATGTCCACTGTACCACATCTGATATTGCGTCAGGTTTAAGTTAGCTTTCACTAATTTAAATGTCACATGTGTTGTTTTATTTGTTTTTAACAGTTTTCCTTTTGTTTTTAGTTATGACACATAAAACATGCAGCCACTTGGTGTTTCTACGAATAACATAAGTATGGTCTACATTCATCATCATTCTATGTCTGGACCACATTCTCAGGTACTATTTGTAATTTTTGCTTTTTGTAATATGTTATTAATCTTCTATTGATTTGAATTTTTTTATTTCTGGGCCACTTGGTTATAACACATAGCAAGTGCGACCATATGGTGTTTCTATGAATAACACAAGTATAACTTTCACTCATCGCCATTTTATGTCTGGACCACATTCTCAGGTAGTATTTATAATATTGTCTTTTTGTAATCTATTAGTAATATTCTAATGACTTGAATTTTCATTTCATTCATGCAGAAATAAGTAAACAAAGTTTTACTGCTAATAACATACCTTTAATGTATATGACTGATTTACTTATGGTACTCTTTTTTATGGTTATTTCTTAATTTCAATTATTGCATTTGATGTTAATATTACATTTTATTAATAATTGTATTAATTAATTAAAAATGCATTTTTGATTGATAGGCACAACAAACATTTGGTTTTGACAATTTGGGAGTTGGTATCAGACCAAACAATTTGGGAGTTGGTATTTGCAATGAGAAGTATGATTGTCCTCTTCCATGCCTTCGTGACATGTTTTGTATTTGTAAAAGAAGAAATAGCAGTTATTGAGTTACTCTTTATAGCTTTATGTCTAAATGACATTTTTTGTATATTAGAGGAGTCAAATTCTCATGCAATATTAGCTCAAATTGCGAATCTTAGACATCTCTTGGTTAGTTTTAGGTGAAAACTAGATATAATTTGATTTTATGTTGGAGAATGGAAAGAGAATGTTGTTTTGGAAGTGCAGGAGACTTCTTCATGTAAAATGATGCAATCTCTCTATTGTATGTTTTATATATTGTCCTCTTTCCTAACAAATATCAGGGAGGAAAATCTGCGAACAATGTTTTGAACTCAAATCATATTCTGAACGGAAGCATAGTGGTGGAAATGGAATATGGAAATTTGAGGGAATCGTGAAACTATAATGTCTACAAAAGCATTTGCAAGGAAAAATACATAACCATTAATGAATTCTTAGTTAAGGAACTCATCAGTGAATGAGAAATCATTGGACGCCCCGTGCGTTAAGCTCAACTCTAAGAAGATGGTAAAGTACTTTAAAAAGTTCTACCCCATATAGATATAAGTGACAATTACCAAGTTTAAGATCTTTATAATTTTGGCAATCCAGTGATTTCATAAATTTACTTGTTCGAGCTTTATTAGTAGACAAGAAGTTAGATGGAGTTGCAAAGGTAACAAATTATGCACTCGTTATATTTTCTAACATTATGAATTGCAGCAAATCAAGATAGGTAATTAGGAAGCTCCATTATTATTTGAAATTAGCTTTTGAACAATTTTGCAAAATAAGTTTTCCTTTTCAAAAACTAAAAATCAAAATATCATTAAAAATTAACAAATTATCTCATCCCCACTCCCTAATGAAGATATTTGCATTGCGTTGTAAATCTATCGTTCTTATATTTTGGTATGAACAAGTGTTACAACAAATCTTATTTGTGCTTATGCCTTTTTTCGCTTGCAATAGTTGGTTAAATTGTTTCTAAGCAAGCTTAATGAGGAGTTTGAACATCAAATTGTAAGTAACTTATATTGGTGCTCCTCTAAGTCAATTGTTAGATAGAGGGTTATTGTTTTGGGATTGCATAGAGAACTTGAGTTTTAAGGTAAGAGGACTCTTATTCTACATTGTAGAGAAGATAACACAACTAACTCTACATTAAATTTGACACCATCTATGTACCATTCTTAGTGCTTTAACATTTTTTTAGGTTTTATATTTTGTCATAGAGATTATGTTTTATGATGTTTGACTGACCAAGATGACAATTTAAGAACAATATTATATAGAGCTTGTCAATTAGCATATGCTCTACTTTTATTAAACAACTTTTTTACTATTCATATATATTCTCATATGTTGTGTTTGCTTATTTTGTCTATCCCTAGTTGATTCCTTTGTTTTCTCACCTCTTATCCTGTGTGTTTGCCTTAGAATGGTTTTAATGATTGTTTACTATTTAAAAAAAATGCTAGGAGAGCTAATGTTATGGTTTTCAGTCTTGTATGTGAATCATCACTTTGGATTTCTCCTTTTAAAGGGGTATTTGAAAAGTTTCCAATTGAAGCATCAAGATGGTAATTTTGTATTGGTTTTGGATTAAGAGTGGTGACTGCTTTGAGAGGTAGTACTTGGGAACACTTTAAAGATTCTAGCACTTGATCAAACAAACTCAGGAAAAATGATAGTTAATCATGAAAATTTAACTATGATGTGTTCGTGATAGTTGATATAGGTTTCTATAAAGCGAGTTTGTTAAGACAACAAATGATATTGAAAAGCAAAAGGAAAAAACTATATGATATATCAATTCAAGAGAGTCTAATTGAACTTCATTTTAATACAAGAAAATAACAACTCTATATCGTTCAGCCAAATAAATTCTGAAGTGCTCCAAAAGCTACCCTTAGTAAAGTAAACATCCATGTCACAAGAAGAACGTTACTTGGTAACGAGATGGACAAAATCCATATGGCAAGATTATTTTTCTTAGTGGTGGCCTTGAGAACACCAAGAAATTTATAATATAAACTTTCACATGATCACACAATTTTAAACTTATATCCCTTAATCTCTTACAGTTTTCTACCGGTTGAGTCACCCCTCTTGTTGTCACATTTAGGCAACCCTCCAGGTCCAATTGTAATAATCCAGGGCATTTTTTTGATATCACTTCCAATGATTCATTGTCAATTCCTGGTCCCTGTGCTTGCAATATCTCCAATTTAGGAAATTCAAAGATTAAATCAATATTCTTTATCCCCAAACATCTGTTCATCTCTAAATGCATGATTTCCTTGCAGTTTCTCATGACTTCTTTTATCCCTTCTTCTATGATAGAAAGAAAACAACTGATCTTTAGCACTTCTAATCCATGGCAAGATAAGATTGGACGACAAGGTTATGCAACTAAACTAAGTGATTCATTAGAGATAATTGAATCTGAGAGATCAAGTTCAGAAAACATGAATCAATAAAAGGTGAAATTGAACTCAACCCAGAAGTAGTTCGCATAGCCACATTAGTCCCATTTTGAGATATAACATCATAGTCACAAATCACTACTTCACTAAGTAACATGCAGTTCAAAGACAACACAAGTAGGGAACCTATCTATAATAAAGTGATTATCAGAAACATCTATCTTACGTAACTTCTTGATCTTCATTGACAAATCAAGCAAACCCTCATTGGTCACAACTCCAACAAATCGCTCGAAAGTCAAAGAACTAGTTATATTAAAACATGAATTATACTAAGGAAACCCATTAGCGATCTCCTCAAGCATTGGAAACAATGACTCAATTTCTAAAAGATCACTATCTCATAAAGAATTTATTTTTGAATAGTTAAGTCCCTTCAAATTCTTCACTTTCGATCTCAACCTTTGCACATTGATCAAAGGGAAGTGGGATTGGCTGAAAATATTGAGGGATTCAATATCTAATCTAGATCGAGAGATTAGGTCGATAATCGAATTAAGGTCTCTGTAAAAGTCACACATTTTGATGTGGTTGAGATTTAGGAATTTGAATATTATGAGGTGTAGGAAGGGGGCATAGAGAGAGGAGATTGTGAGAGTGTGGCAGAGGAAATTGGTGACGGATAGGAAGCGATTGCAAACTAAATGAAGTGAATCACATGTTATTACAATGCTTATTATACGATGTATGAATGCACAAAAAGAGGGGTTGAATTGTGTATTCCTCTTTCTAAAAAACCTTTAAAATCGTTTTGTCAAAAGAAAAGAAAAAAACTTGTTCTTTTCACAAGAACTATTGTAAATCAAAGTTAATCGTATTTTTCGAAAACTTGTTTAAAAAACTAAGAACGAAACTTTGAATGATGAGAGATAAGGATAGAGAGAAGTTGAAACAGTAATTTTTATACTGGTTCACCCCAAATCGTGGGCTACGTCCAATCCTCAGATGTCTGTCTGAGATTTCACTATCTCTCAACAACTTTACAAGTATTCTTTCTTTCTGAGCCTCTTCAGGTCTCTTTACATTCAGTATTCTTTTACTTTTAGCCTCTGCAGGCTATCTGTACTACTTTCTTACAGAAAGATTTTTTGAGCTTCGTTACAGTAAGATAGCTCTAGCTATTTCCATAATAAACTCTCAAGTAAGCTTTGAAACAATTATTGCATGCGCGTATGTATATGTTGTCTGTAACGTCGTAACTTTGCAATCTTCGACTTCGACTCATATTTATAGCCTTCATCTGCAACTGCTTCTTGAATCTTGCTTCTTGAATGTTGAAAGAAACGGTTATTCCGTTGAGTTCTGTAACTAACTCAAACTGATTCTTAATTCAGACGTGATTTGCTTCCGTCTGCTTTTCATCGTCTGCTTTTTCTTTCGTCTGCTTTTGGCTTCCGTCTGCTTTTAGCTTCCGTTTGCTTTTGTCTTACGTCTGCTTTTCATCATCTGCTTTTACTTCCATCTGCTTTTCATTCTTCCGTCTGCTTTACATTCTTCCGTCTGTTTTTCAATCTTCGTCTGCTTTTACTTCCGTCTGCTTTTCATTCTTCCGTCTGCTTTTCATTCTTCCATCTGTTTTTCAATCTTCGTCTGCTTTTCAGTCTTTTATTATTTGTACTTCATCAGAATCATTAATGTAAAGTCATTTTGACTTAACAGTGCGTCAATTAACGCACTTTGAATAAGCTCACAATACCCGACCAGTTCTCAATTCCAGTAGTGGATGAACTGATGGAGGAATTACACGCGGCTAGATACTTCTCTAAAGTTGATCTATGGTCAGATTTTCATCAAATCAGGGTATGGGAGGAAGACACTTATAAAATGGGGTTCCGAACTCACGAGGGGTATTATGAGTACCTAGTTATGCCCTTCGGTCTCATGAATGCCCCTGCTACTTTTCAATCTACAATGAATTCAATTTTTAAACCCCTATTACTGTTGGGCCCTAAATTGTTTTTTCTTATTATTAATTGATGTTATTAAGTATGAATTGTTTTTGATTGTGTGATTTATAATTGTTTTTGATTGTGTGATTTATTATTTAGTGTGATTATCTTGGAAGTATTAATGGAAAAATTAAGATTAAATTGAGTATAGTATGGTGTAAGTGGAAATGAAAGAGTAAAAGTGTCTAAGGGCAAAAAGGGGAGATCACTTAAGTTGGAGAGGCTAAGGCATTACTTGGAGGGGCAAAATGGTCCTTGATCATTCCCTTTATGCTTAAGGAAAGAAATTAGAGAAAGAAAGAGTGAAAGTGAAGGGAGAAAGAAGAGAGTGTCGTTGGTGGCTTAAGGGAGAAGAAGAGAAAATAGGGTTTTGCAATTCTTGGGGATTTCGAAGAAATTGAAGCTTCATCTGATAAGCATAAGCATATTTTCTTCATGTTTGGGTTGGATGAAATCCTAGAATAGCTTAGAATGTGTAGGATTCAGTAGTTGAGAAGTTTATGGAAAAATGATAAAATCTCTTTTGGTTGATGATCTTCTTGTGTTTGTGATTATTTTTAAGTTTGTAATGAGTTTAGAACTGGAGTTTAAGGCATGATTTAAGGTTTAGATGTTTTATTTTTGCAATATGGGAGGATTGTGGATGAAGAATGTGAGAAAAATCGAGCTCGGGAGAGTTGTCTGGGCTCACACGTCGCGACGTGCTCATGTGCATGTCGCGGTGCGCGAAGGTATGCACGTCTTTAAGTCTCCATGGACTTTATTACAAGACTGCCTAAATCTTATAGTTTTGAAGTCATCTTGGTGGTAGTGGATCGCCTATCCAAATATGCCCATTTCTTACTCCTCAAGCACCCTTTCACTGCTAAAACAATGGCTGAAGCTTTCATCTGTGAGGTAGAACGGTTACATGGCCTTCCTCATTCTATATTGAGTGATAGAGACCCACTCTTCACTAGCAATATTTGGAAGGAGATGTTTAAACTACAAGTCACAACACTAAAGATGAGTTCCTCCTACCATCCGCAAACAGATGGACAAATGGATGCTCTAAACCGGTGTCTAGAAACTTATCTTTGTTGTTTTTCATCTGAACAATCTAAAAACTGGTCCTATTGGATAACCTAGGTTGAATACTGGTATAATACTAGTTTCCATGTTTCCTTCGGGAAAACTCCTTTCAAAGTTGTCTATGGTCGTCTAACTCCTACCCTACTTCAATTTTCTCAAGGAGAAACTCAGGTAGAATCCGTGGAGTTAGCTTTGATTGATAGAGATGAGGCTTTGAGACAACTAAAGCATAACCTCTGCCGTGTCCAGGTTATGATGAAGAGAGCTACAGACAATCATAGGAGGGATGTACATTTTCAAGAGGGAGATTTGGTTTTTGTAAAACTTCGACCACATAGGCAATTTTCTGTTGCACGAAGGATATGCCCTAAGCTCTCGACCCGTTATTATGGACCTTTCTAGATTATTAAAAAGGTGGGACAAGTTGCTTATAAGCTCCAACTTCCTCCAACATCCAAAGTCCACCTGGTTTTCCATGTTTCTCAGTTAAAGAAGGCTGTAGGTGTTCACTCTATTGAGCACACTCTACCTAATGGGTTAGAAATGGATCATGAGGACTTGGTTGAACCAAAAGCCATCTTAGCCTCACTATTGATTCAGTCTAAAGGCAGTAACACTCTCCAGTGACTTGTTCGTTGGAGGGACAAACCAGTTGAAGAAGCAATTTGGGGGACACAGATTTCATCAAAGGGCAGTTTCCTTCTCTTCACCTTGAGGACAAGGTGCCTATTGAGGAGGAGGGAATTGTTAGTACTCAATCCTAACCCATAGTGCAGCAGTCTAAGTCCATCCAAACTTACATTCGTAGGGGTAAGATGGGGAAAAGAACCATGGCCACATAGGCAGGTTATTAGGCAATCTGTTGCGAGTTTGTTATGGAGAGAGGTTGTGTAGAGTGTGGCAGTATAAGGATTGAACTTAGGAGAAAGGGGGGAACATTCATGATTGATCACTGTCTAGTGTATTAGCCTGGGATAATTTCTGAGGAGGAATCTATAGCTGTAACTCTTATCATATACGTAAATAATACAATCTCTACAGTTATCTCTATCACATAAGGGATATTTTGCAGGGATCGTTTAAAGAATGATTTCTAAACTGGTTTTTAACTTACTTGAAACAAGCTTGCATTTAAGAAGTTTTAATTGAGCTGGATCTTTAAAGATATCTTTGTCAACCTAAAAGATGTATTCACATTAAAGAAATAACGTCCAAACCACACAAAAAAAAGGCTGTTATGTACAACTCTCATTCAGTCATTTTAAGCGCAAATCCCATAAAAGAGTTGGAAGGAGTATGGTATATACGAGCATGAAGAGGGTTTGATTTATTGAGATTAGTCTAAATCTAAGGCAGAGTTATCCCTGATGGTCACATGCACATTATCTTTATATTTTTATCTTTAGGCTTGTTTCCAACTTTCTCCCAAGCCTTTTAGAGTTCCTAAAGATATTGAATAGATCAAATCTATTTTAAATTCGACGATATGATGGAGGTAGAATTCCATCTGAAAATTGATTATTCTTAGAATAACTGGATTGCAATTCTACTACTAGAAGAATCATTTATATAATGGAGGCTACACAAGGTTAAAATATATATTCATATGTTCATTCTATAGGTATTTTATATTTCTATAATCATTTATATAATAGAGGGTTTATTATTTTTTAAATTTGTTTATTTATTTATTTACGGAAACCCACATCAGTGGGATTCATTTATTTATTTGCGTAAAATAGATCCACTCTAGTTTTCATCCACATTGAAAATTATAGCATAGTACAATCCTCATACACTCCCTTTCATAATCAGTTTTTAGAGTCAAGTCTTCTTCTTCTTCTTCTTTAATTAGAATAGAGGCAGTCACCTTTTTTCCTATGAAGTGAGTTTGCTTTACTAGACTCATCTTTTTCTTTTCTTACTGATGCATGTAGGATTCCATGGAAAGGATTGTAGATCACGGTGGAGAAGAATGCCTTTTTTTCTAAATTTTGGAATAAATAAATCACAGCGGAGGAACCTGTTTTTTCTTTAAGTGAGAAATAAAGTATTCTCTGTTGATCTTGGTTAGTATTATATTAGACTTTAACATCCCAATTATGCCTCTAATTTTCTGTATTTGCTTGTTTTCCAAGCTAAGTCCTTAGAATTTAGTCATTTACCAAGACTCTGCTCCAAGTAGTGCTTTGTAGTCATTTCAGTGTTATGGTTTCGTAAAAGAAGGGACTTATTAGTTGTTCTCGATTAAGGATAAAGGGAGGAAAAGAATAGACATAGCACTAGAAATTGTGATTAAGACTGATTTCTCTAATGAATAGAAAAGTAACAAACTTTCAAGCATGCCTCTTTATGACTATCCACATGGTTTCCTCGTTTACTAAATCTTCACCTAATAAGGATGTTAAACAGCATATTCCTTATGCAGAGAAAAGGACTGATCTTCTGAAATTAATTCTCCAAACATGCTACAAGGTATCTCTTGTGTTCTTGGGAAATTTTAACAAACTTGTTGAATGGGTTGCTATTGCAAGCGAATTCCATGTATTCATCTTCTTTTAGACACAAAGATGATCCGCCATAGAACAATTCGAAAGAACTACAACCCTGGAAACAAACAAGTAGCAGAGCACACAAATTCATCTAAGGTAATGAAAAAAGTAATTAAATGTTTTCCTTAGCTCCAATAAAAAGCTCAGAATTCCTGCTAACGTCAGCTGTAACGTGAGTACAGAAATAGGGTATCTCACATCAGTCAAGATTGTTCGAAGGATAATAAGGTATGTAATTAACAATCAAATGGGTTATTCATCAACACCTCGTTCATTGGCTGAATCACTAGAGCAACCAAGAGCGGTGATATGGTGCACTCATGTAATATTTTTCCCATAATGAAAGGGATGAAGAAGGAAACAAATGAATAAACTTGAAGTTTCATTAACTGTATCTCTTTCAATTCAATATCGAAAGACAGTTCAAGAGGTATATATGTTAACATTCGACACAAAGTGCAGCACCTAATCATTCTTCCAAGCATACAAGACGAGAGAAAAGCCAAGACCTCGTAACTGGTAATCTTTGAATCGCTGAGAGTGAGACCAGGTCAATACAGAGGGATCAAAAATGGATTGGTTGGACCGCAGTTTCTCCACAGACAAGGAAGTTTTGAACATGAAAACTGCATTGCCTATAGCATTACCGAACAGCCAATTATGGACATCCCAGAAAACTTCCACTGGTATCCCATCCACCAATATGGTTTGGTTGCCCCTAAACTTCCACTTTAGCCTCTTCACTTGCATTACCATCTTACTGTCAATACGGATCACGAGGCATGGATCCTTAAGATCGACAGTATCACACTCAATCTTGATATCATGCAGCTGCCCCCAATCACAGAATTGAGCTTTTGCACCAAAACACTTCTTCCCAAGTATGTGCTCCCTCCTGGCAATTAAATTTGCACCTGAATGCATTGGGATAGTGCCAATTTTCTTGTATGCTTCCTTCTTCATATCCCCAAGAAGTAACACCATTTCTTGGTTAAATGCAATGGCCAAATAAAATCCTTCCAGGGGCTCAGGCCCTGAACCAAATTTAGCATTTGATACGTCCCAGTAGATATCAATCTTATCAGATTCGACCTCTAAATTTTTGCACCCTTTTCTCTTAGAGAACAACCATGGTTTTATATCAACTTTGCAGAGAGATTGGCAGGATGAATCATCGATTGTGACACCAAAGCTTTGACCCATTAGATTCTTGGTCCAAGAAACCGTAATCAAGCAAGAACGGGCGCGCAATTTACATTGATATAAACAAGTGACCAAGTTTTGAGCAGCTTTACTGGCCCCTGAAGAGGAGGAATCAGCAACTTGAACACCGGTTTCACCAAAACAAGAAGGGAAGTCCCTCATTTTACCCACAAGTCAAGACCTTTTTTTCCTACAACACTTCCCTCTAGCTAGGAACAAAACAACAGGAAATATTAGTACCTCAGGTAAATTGAAGATGAAAGCAAAAACCCATCTTTAAAATCCTCCAAAAGTTAGCAACTTGCTATTCTTAACTCCATCCAGAGGTCTGATTTCTGCTGCCCACATCAGGATAAGACTCAGGAAGAGAGACAAAGGCCTTAGATTTGCTTTGGCATTCCTGTGCGCATACAAATAACCAAATAAACTATAGAGTATGATAAGAGTTACAAAGACGAATTAGTAGAGAAGCGAAGGGGAGACGAAGTCGGGTCGCATGGAACGGAAGAGCAAAGCAAAAGAAGGCAGCTGTATAATCGCTGGAAAAGATAAAAAACTGAAGACTGGTTAATATACACAAAAAGAAACTTAAAAGGGTATCGGGTCTCTCTCCAGCTTTTTTCACTCACGCGCATAAACATTCATGAAATTTACTAATCATTAAGGCTTTGTCCATTATTGAAAGAATCA
The DNA here is from genome assembly GCA_026546835.1 of Erythroxylum foetidum. Classification (NCBI taxonomy): domain Eukaryota; kingdom Viridiplantae; phylum Streptophyta; class Magnoliopsida; order Malpighiales; family Erythroxylaceae; genus Erythroxylum; species Erythroxylum foetidum. The sequence continues at coordinate 19,937,869 of JANZLF010000009.1, forward strand.
TAATGCCCCTGCCCTTTAACTGACACTACACATGCATTTATTTAAAGGTGAATAAATCAAAGCTTAAAGCTTGCTAAACATACTCTATTCCCCTTTACTTTTGCAGATCTTTCCCTTTCTCTCTCTAATTATGTTTCCTTTACTTGTGTCGCCTGCCACCTTTTTCCTACGTAAGACAAATGGTACCATGGTAGTGGGAATTCTAAGTGAAGATATGTGTAATTTAAAAGTATAGGACTGTTGAAAAGTCCGAGCTTTCTATGGAACTGTAAAGTGAAGATATGTTTTGCGTTTCTATCGTATTTATGACTGTTCATGGAACCATAGTTCATACAATGGTTCATGTTGATTCGTAAAGGAACATAAATCGAGCAGAGGGTAGAAAAGATTCTGAATGCAAGACCGTAATTTAGGTTAATTTGCAAGCACTTAGACTCGTGAAGTGGACTAAAAGTAGAAGATTGGTGTTAGAACTTATAAACTAACCAAACTTACTTTTCTTCGTTTTCTATACCCGTTAAACACAACACAAACTCACTCAACTGCTAATTTGACTGGAGTCTCTACAAGTCCTTTCAGTTTTTTCTGAAACGGTCTTACTAGCCTAATTTGAATACAATGTCTATTGTCATTTTACTGCTTAACATAGACGATTTTACAAGGAACCAAAGCTCACATTTGACCATGTTGAATTTATGAGCGACACACCCACTGGGGTCGTGCGGATCATGCCCTTAGATATAGCGAGTCACGTGGCTGGGTTGACGGTGGCTTGCTCCACTTCGACACGTCAACATGATATGGACTTCGTTAAGGATAACGATTTGTTATTTAGGGTAAATGAAATAAACGATTTTGTTTATTTTAAAATATATTTTTATTAAAAATTTTAATATTTTTTAATAAAATGAAGTTAGAATAATTTTTTTTATACAAAGGAAAAGAAAACAAAAAAAAACACAGAAAAAAGGGAACTAGCCCCTTTCAAAAGTGAGGCCTACAGCATCCACCAAGTTAGAATAATTATACAAACACCACATATATCGCAAAATAATATGTTCAAGAATAGCTATTTTCTTTTATACAAAGAAATAAACATAAATTGTCTGATTACTCCCACTTTTAAAAGGAGCAATTATTCTATAAGGATAAAAAGTTGAGTTTATTAATGCAAACAGAAACAGTTGAGGATATGTTTCATGTTCATTGGATATGTGGAAACAGAATTGATGGTCAACTCTTGAATGGTTGTAATGCTATAATTGTAGTATTGGGTATTAATCACTTCCTCGCCACTTGCCAAATAGCAACAAGTTCCTGGTTGAGTTTGGGCCATTGTCTTGGAGTTTGCAATCAATGACCAAGCAAACTTATGCGCGGAGCTATTGCTTAAAGATTAATTAGGCTGTGTGATCAAGAAACACTAATTATGTTGTCAAAATGATGATATTACAAGTGTATAAAACGATAATAGTTACAAATATAAAAGCAATAAAAGATAATAATTCGACTAGGAGAATGATAAGAATTGAATATATTTATAACATGTAACAAAATTTTTTTGTAGGTAATACTAATACGAGGATAAAATTAATTAGGACAAAAAGGGAACAAAGAAAAATAGTGTGCTCTCCTTGGTTGAATGAATGGGTCCCGCAATGGAGGTTGAATAATAAAGATAAGACTGCGTATTATTGGAGATTTCTAAATTTCACATATTGATGAGATTAATATTGGATATTGTTGTGAAAATTGAACTAAGCCTATGTTGTTTTCTTAAACATTCATTGCTAATTATCTAATCTCATTAAGGAGACTGCTGACCAACACAAGCTTTTTAAGCAAGGCCTAGTTTTTGTTTGACAAACATCGGATTGCATTAATTATTAGCTGATAGTTGATTCTATCAGTTGATTTGACTAGTGGATAACATCAACTGTTTATTAAAGATGTTTAATAAAATTAGTTATTTAGTATTAGCTGTTGATGTATAAATAACTTATGAAGGCATTATTTTAAAAAAAAGTATAAAGACATAAATATTATATTTCTTAGTATTTCGTTGAATATTTTTATAAGAATTTAGATTTAGATATTTAATTTTACAAAAATTAAGTTTATAATTCTAATAAAAAAACATACTAATAATAATAATAATAACCAACGTTAAATTCTCTATTAATATGAATGATGTAACGAGCTACATCATATTAGTATTTTCATATAATATATATGAATTTTATTATTAATAAATTAAAAATATCTATAATTATAGTATAACACAAATACGATATATAAAAGTTATATACTAAAAATATTAATTTGATGTGATTTTTTATGTTCAAAAACTTAATATTATAGTATTTTTAAATGTAAACTAAAATTATAAAATTAAATAAAGATTAAAAAATTTAATTCACCTATTTATTATATTCTTTAAACTTCACGATATAATTGTACTATAAAAAAGCCAAATTTGAAAACATATAAAGCAAAAGTAGGGAAAAAAAAGTGGAGAGTAATACTATTATTAAACAAATAACTAACTCTAAAAGTTACTCTTATGGAGTTTTTAGAAATTAGCTTATTGGGTTAAATAAGCTAATCAATAAGTTATTTACTAAACACATCAATAACTTTTTAAGATGATCAAAAAGTTGATAAAGTTATTTGTCAAACACCACTAAACATGCTCTGGCCTTCTAACATGCAACTGGTTCATCTTCTCATTCGGGTGTGCTCGCTAAGCTAACGTCGTTTCATATTGAGAGGAAAAATAGAAGATAATGGGTGGACAGTAGAAAAGAAAATGTAACATTCCTCATTCCCAATTCATGGAAATGTTCCAAACTTCATCTTTGCAAATGATATTTAACGTAAACAACACAAATTAGTTTCGTGGATTAAATTCGGTCCTCCTAACCACCATAGCTTTCTCATTAATGTTATTTGGGGTGATGGCGACGTGCATGAAAGATTGAAAATGAAGGTATAACTAATTACGAGTCTCTTGATAAAACAGGCCACAGAGGGCCTTCATCGTTTCTTAATTGAGCAGAGGCCACCCCATGTGATGAAAACCCCTACTCATCTTCCAAACTTGACCAAGCCAATGCTCACGTTCATATCAACAACCCATGTGATTTCGACATTTTACCCTTGGAACACATCATCCACCAATAATATATATTTCATTTCTCAAGCACAACTTTCATGAAAGTTAATTGTCACTCTCGTATTTGTGTCCCCCACTAGCTTTGTTATATGATTCATAGACATTTCAGATTGGTGAGTTTATTATATTCCAAGGCAATTTAACGAACTGTTTGGTTCTATTTTTATTTTTTTATTGTTGTTTTTAGTTTCTTTTTCCTGTTTTTAGTTTCTGGTTTTTTCTTAAAAAAAACATGTTTGGTTGAAATTTATAATATAGAAATTGAAAACATAAATCTGTTTGGTTGAGATTTCTAATAAAAACCTGAAAACAAAAATCTTAGTATTCTTATTATTATTGAATATTGTTATAAATTTTCTACTTATTATCAAATTTATCAATTTTTATCTTAATTATATTATTAAACTCATTATTATTATTATTATTATTATTATTATTATTATTATTATTATTATTATTATT
>JANZLF010000009.1:20050432-20060510 GCA_026546835.1 Erythroxylum foetidum
AGACTTACTTGAGCGTCGGAGAGGCTAATCGGGCCGCAACCCCCGACACGCCTTCCTTGTTTTGCAGGTACCTTCACGTCAAGCTCATCACAGAAAGCGGCGGATTCATGGAGCAGAACGACAACGTACAGTTCAGCCAAAATCCGGCAGAACCACTTATTATCATGAATTTCAAATTTTGTTATAAAATATTTGAACAGATTCTTTGTGTGTATTAATTATATTGTACAGCTAGCATTCCAATTCCTGTTATCATTTACATAATAATTCTGTTGACCTGGATAGGTGCAGTAACACTAACATACATCTTTTATCTTTAATTGATATAAAAGAAGGAAGATAAAATTAGGAAGATATTATACAACTTCTTAAATAAATTTAGCATATAAAGATAAAAGAAGGAAGACGTTCTCTTCAGTTTGGACCTACCCTACCGCCACTCAAGAACAAGAAGAAAATTTAATTACGCAGTGGGGTCTGTCTTATCTTAGCAATAGCATAGGTCTGAAAATGAAATTTATTAGGTCGCGTCGAGAGTTCAGTTAATGGCTGTCAGGTCCGAAGCACTGTCTCTAGTCCAATGACGAATGAGAGATGAGGACCCCTTTGGTATTAAAATTTTAATGGTGTTTGTTGTAGTAATAAACAATAGTAAAGAGCTTAACATCTTCAAATATGTTTTGAAATTAATGTTACCATCAAACACGCGACTATCTAACAATGTGCTTTTGTTGATTCTCCAAGTCATGCAATGAGCAGAATTGAAAGGGTAACCTAAAAGATCATTTGCTTTGTCCCCTACTGATTTATTCTCTTATATATAAAGCCCCATACTTCCTGTTTATGGCGCATCTATATATCCAACCAAGTAATCAAAAAGGGGTTCTCTTGTCCTTGTAAAGCATCAATCCAGTTTCTAGTTCTTCACAAAAGATGCTTTGGTTTAGTGGATAAGCGTACTCGTCTTGCTTCAAAAGGTGGCATAGACGTGAAAATGGCGACTTTGCTACGAGGAACCCTGATTGGACCTTGTCTTTATTATCTCTCCCTTCCCTAGTGGGATAATCCTCTGAAGCTAAACTCAACATTCTAAAGCTTGCAGTTGAATGCCATATTATTGCCAATTGAATAATTGAGGGGAAACTTTATTGGTTTTCCTTACTAGGCTTAAATGCGCTGTCCCCATCAGCCAAAGTGGACGTCTGTTACATTGAGCAATGTATCAAATGCATAATCCGATCTCATAATACATGTCAGCTTATCAATTTCGCTCTCTGCAATTTGTTCCAAGCGTTGATTGATAATTTGACTGGAGTACATACAGCTCTAGCTTTCATTTTTCAGTTTGTTTTGTCTTTCACTTCCCAACTCAAAGCGTCGAGGTCATCGAACACTACAAGAGAACGGGTGCTCACTCACAGAAAATTTCAACAATATAAATTATCTACGGACTTGACCGACATATATTTCCGTCGTTAAAACTGTTGTCAGTTAATTATTCCGACAGAATGTAGTTTCTGTCTGTATATATTACGGACGGACCGAACGGATCTGTCGGCATAGTTTACCGACGGTTTACGATAATCGTCGGTAAAATACGTACTAATCTCCCGATGGTTTCCATCGGTATATTAATCGTTCCTCACTGATGGATCTTCATTTCTGTCGGTGAAAAATGTTAACATATACCGACGGTTTTCAATAACTATCGGTAAATTGACATTATGCAAATACCGACGGTTTACTTCTAACTATCGGCAATTGTAACATAATTTAGCAACGAAACCTTTTCGTCGGTAATGATTTTCCTTCTTGAAATGCAACCTTGATTGCTTAATCCAGAGCTCGAAGCTCCTGTATGCTCGCTAAAGTCACCTTTAACTCTCTATAAATAACTTATTGAATGACAATTATTTCTAAAATCTCGATGTCAAATTCGATTTCAGTGTCAACAACTATAAATTATCCATTCATAATTTTTTGATTTGTTTAAATATTGATTTTGTTTAAACAAAAAATTAAATGATCATATCAAGGAAAAAGATTTTTTTAACTGATAATTAAAACATTAAATAGTATATAAATTAAAACCAAATGACAGCAATAATCCTATCGTCCTGGTGAGCGTGAATGGTGTGAGTCTCTATCTCTCCCCTCATATGCTCCATGTCATTTTGAATCTTACTTATTACGTCCATCAATGTCTGCACTGTGCTCTCAAGGTGATTGATACGTTCCACTGTCGTTTGTGTACTAGATATTGCTGTACTGAACATAGAGGATTGTGAATAAAATGTGTTGGCAAATGAGTCTAGGCCGAAAATCCTTCAACGACTGTCCCTACCACCAACTGCATCAAAATATGCCTGCTCTTATCAACAACTTGTTCTTCCTGAGACTGCCACTGAATTGTTTGTTGTATTTGGTTCTATTAGGAGGCAATGTTTATATTATAATTAGTAAGTGATAATTATTAAGATTGAATATTAAATCATGAGTTTCACATACATTTAGTTCTCAGCTGTTGACAAATGTCATATCGTCATGCTTCTTAGTATGAATATGCAAAAACAACTGACAGGGTGTAGACCTAACATCCATAGATTTTTCCTGCATAACAATAAAATGTAATAAATTAAACTATAATTTATAAAAATTTTGGCAGAGTCTCCTATATTTTTATGATATTACCCCATGTTGAACAAAGAAAATTACTCAACATAGCCATATATGGCAGTAGTAAATTACTCAACACAGTCATGATCATTATCTATACTACACATATTTTTATCACAACATTCATACATCAATTTTAATTGAAATATAACAATGTAAAAATTGAGAATATAAGTATAATATTTATATATTTACAAGTCTCTCTGCATGTTCGTGGTGGGTAATTGATCCTCCTGTATGAACGGAAAGACTGTTTCTCCTTCACCTACTACGTATGTTGGTTGAGTTACGCTTCGAGATGATCATTGCCTCAGGTGATATCTAGTACTCTTGCCAATGATTCCATATGGCCTCAGAAATATAAGAGGGTCATATACCAGCCTTGCATATCGCATTAATAAAATCGTAATAACGTATACGAACTCGCGACTCCTATACACTATGTATTACCTCGTCGATAGCAGAATTTCAATAAAAATGTTTATGAAATTAAAAGGAATAAATTTGATAACTTGTAATTTATTAATATTTATGTTATTAATGTAATTAAAAAACGAAAAAAGAATATTATTTGCATATTGTACTTCAAACTCCTAAAAGTAAAATGTCTTTGTGGCTTGAGAGATTTTCTTCCATACATAACCCTTAGGATCAATCATCTCTTTAAATGTAGATGTCATATGTTTGAAACACGGTTCAAACGGAATGAACCTAATACAATAACAAAATAAACATATATAGTATTTCATGCGATTTTATTTATAGTTTATTGATAATTTTTATAAACTTTCTTCCATCAGATTCCTTAGATCTAGGATAGATATCGTCTCCTTCATCCTCCATAACTGTATTGGATGATGTATGAGTAGTGGATTGTGAAGGGTCAACAATTGCAGGTGATGCTGTATCTACAACTGTAGGCCCTGAAGGTGGAGGTGGTGATTCAGTTGTAGCTGGAGGCTGAGTTGGGAGTGACCTCGGATCGTTTAAAATGTTAGTAACGCTTTAAACGACTCAAGGTTACCCCAACCCAAACGACGTCGTTTTGCTTCTGTATCAAACGTTTCTGAGTTAATGTAGACGACGTCGTTTTCATTCAGTTGGAGGACGACGAATTACAATGACATTTACCGACTGATTTTAAACCGCCATTAAAGTTTATTTCCCAACGAACTTTGCCCACACATATCGTTTTTCCGTCGGTAATTACCGTCCGAAAATATTTTGCCACTAAACTTTCGTCACTATTATGTTCTTTTCTTGTCGTGAAAAAAAAGAGCATACTGCATGTTTTTTGAGCCCAGATTCATTCAGGATCAAGTTTCAATTTTGAAGGGGGGAATGGGATTGAATGAAAAACCCTATGCAGAATTTTGGTCGAAAATGTTGTTACATATCACTTGGAAGTCGTGAACATTGAAATAGACATATTTTGTTATGAATTAAAGGTCTCTGAGCAGATTGTAACCGGGGGTTGGACGAAACGACAAGTAAATTTACGACTTCAATATGTTGGCCCTCATAGGCAATCACAAGTTAAGAGTAGCTGCTGGGGACACCAAAATTGATATAGCAGAAGCTAAACAATAATTGAATACAAGTAGTCAATTCTCCAGTCACGTTTTGTCTGCTTATCCACTCATAACTTCAACCATCCACAGCCACCGTTCCAGCCAATTAATAGCAAGAAATTACATACTATCAAAGTTAAAGTGATCCCATAGTTTGATAATGAATATTACGCATCATAGATAACTCAGCTAGAATATCTTTAGTTGCATTGACATTGTGAAGAATAATGCCAGAAGCTCATACCCAAGGTGTACTACCGAACGCTTGAAGCTCCAGTGGCTCCGACTTTGCTTAGGCCCATATATTTCTTCCATTGTTGAGACTTTCCTTGCTGGTTTTCTTTTCGTTTATCGTTCTCATTCTAAATTCCATTTTCTCAGCTGGAGATTGGCTCTTACTGGCAAGTTGTACATTGCTGTTTTTATGCTGCAAAAACCTAGAAACTTGTCCACCGGTTTCTCTGCAATGAAACTTACCCCATTCTTTATAGGTTGAGATCATCTGTTCGTTCCATTATGTAAGCATCCATCCATCTAATTTTTGTGAGTTATATTTATTGTATAGATAGATTCATGAAACAAAATAAGTATAGAGTAACGAGGATTTGTGATCTATTCTCATTCATCACATGGTCGAAGAACTCAAAATATAAGTCTTATCAAACATAGTTAAAAGTAATAAATTTTTATTTTTAATATTTTTAACAAATCAACAATGATAATAGATCATTCTTTTTTTTTTTTTTGGACCAATCGTTATAATTATAATAATTATAGAAAGAATTGTAAAGGATTCTAAAGTTTACCCGCGTTTTACTGTTACAGGGTTTAAATGTGTATTGGCGTTTTACAGGACACGTTCTTAGCGTTGGGCCGCAGTGAGATCCATGATTACACTCTTGTTTTATTTTTATGATGGGCTTTTATAAAAGTATAGTGCAAGTTTAATCTCTGGAACTTGTTCAATTCCTACAATTACAATATAGCATTTCATTGCATTCATTGTCATTGTTGCTCCCAAATAATATGGCAGGGCAACGTTCTTCACTGTTTCAATTTCCTCTCCTTTCTTTTTTTTAAAATTTTTCATTTGTTGATAAGAGATTGAACGCAAACACTGCAGGCACCGTAGTTGTAATAAAAGAAGCCCAGTTGAGACTTTCATATTTTATATGTAGACCAAAAGAGCTCATAGTTGCAGACCGCCTGGTGCAGAGAAGAAGAAAGATTTCCAAGCTGATATTTTCTTAGGTTCAAATTTTTAGCAAAGGATGCTTTCCCATGTACCAGAAAAATAGGAAAGTAGTAGCAGTTAAGCATTTCATGCTAGTAAAATTTTCATTTACCAGGTCGCTGTTTTACTGATTGGAGAAGACCACGATCATTGCCCTTTAACTGCAAGAGTTCCCGTCAGAAACTCCTAGAAATGACAAAAAGAATACATGGGCAACCAACGCCGAACAAAAAAACAAGGCAGGCCGAAAAAGAAAGTTACAATTCAAGGTCTCCAGTAGAAGGTGATCAACGCTTTAAGAAAGAGCATGATTTTCACAACAAAGTCACCACAGATACAAGACCCTAAATCCTCAGTTGTGTACATCCGAGAATTGTTCCTCGGCACCGTGTCATTGGAGCTGCCTGGCGCCATGCTGGTCTCTCGCCAGATAATGTCAAGATATCAACGTCAGACATTGGCTTAATATGCCAATTCCATCTATCAGGACCAATTACTCCTCCAATCACATATATCTCATCTCCCAGTGCAGTCATTGCAAACCCAATCCTTCTACGGAATTCAGATGCTGAGACTACCACTTTTCGCGCTTTCCCTTCTTGCTTGAAAATTAGTCCATGGCTCATTACATAGATGGCACCCTGCACAACTGCCATTGGACCCTGGAGACAACCATGATCCTCAACTGTCCACCCAGATCCTGCACTATCCAAAACTAGCACCGTTGACAAACCCTTATGTAAAACATGCACCTTCCCATTAATAACTACTCCAGAACATGCTGAATTGTGGGTGCGATGCAGGTCAGGCATTGGAATCCATACATCCTTATCTGGATCATAGATTTCTACCTGCGAAATTGATTTTCGGCAACTGGTGAAACCACCGGCAACAAGAATCTTTCCATTCAAGACACAACATGCAAACATTGCCCGCGGTACAAGCATGGATGCACGTTGGGTCCATTGTCGCATTACAGGGTCATATGACCAGACTTCATTGGTAGCAAAGCTCCCATCTTGGTCACCAGTTAATGGATCAACTGCATCACTACCACCACCAAGTACAAAGAGCTTCCCAGAAGTGGAGACAACGCCAAAATGGGCAAGGTGTCTAATTTTTGATGGGAGAACAGGGAGAGTGATCCAGTGATCACTTAGAGGATCATAAAGCTGCCATAAATTCTCAGGATCAAAAGCACATACACATAGTAGATCCTCTGCTGAACCAAGCTCTTGTCTGGCCTTAAACAGTTCAGGGCTATGAATGACAGCTCGCCATGCACGAGACACAAGCTCTAACTTGGGATGAAGATAAAAAGGGACCCATGCAATACACCTGATGGCAACTGCGTCTGGAAGACCTTCAATTAGTTCAGACATGCTATTCAATTGTTCACCTATCTTAAAAGGATATGCAAGCGGTGTTGCTATGCCCACAAGATGGCAAACGCTACCTGATAGAGCCAAAAGCATACAAATGAAGATCAATTCAGAGATCAGAAACAGACAATTATCTTCATTCTTTATATTTCTTTCAGAGTAGTAGTTCAGGTGCTTTAGTGTAAGAAATATATGTGCTGCTTTACGCTTATTCACACTGCCTTGAAGGAAAGAACAAGAAATAAATATTTTGCATTTTCCATCATATTCAAAACTTTCAGCTATAAAATCATAATCAGAAAAGAAAGAGACAAGTCATACAGGAACAGGAAGAGTTCGCAACAAGAAATCAGATAATAAAGTCAAAAGTGATTTCTAATCAGTGCTTCATTTCTACATTGTCATATTTAAAAGTAGACAAGTACAGCTTTCAAGTTCAATACGATGATTAAGCTTATAATTCCATAATTTGAAGTTTCTATCAGTTTACCAATGAGCAGATAATCATCTGGCTTCATGATATATTATTCAATTGTAAGTAGATAAAGGATACCTTCAGTATTTGATGAATTTGAAATACTGGGACAAAAATCAACATAGCAGAGCAATTTACATTTGGCCACTAAAATTTTGATTTGTAATAATTGGGTGACACATTCTAAATCATAAACCACCCCATAGATCAATTGCTAATGGGGTATGAATGAGACAAGAAAACCTAACAAATAACTGGTAAGTGGTAAGCAGAATATGAAATATAACACACGAGTTGTTAATTTAAACACAAGTATATCATTACAACTTTTCATATTAATGTTTTCCTTCTTCTAAGCCAAGACTGACAATGGAATTGGCATTTCTTTCTTCCCTATGTGAAATTTAACATGATCATTTAATTGTCAATGGCAGTAGGCATCTCCTAAGCCTATACGCAATGGAATCAAGGAGATCAACACCATTAATGGAAAGGACAAACATATGAGCTCTACATGCTTTTTAACATCTAATAAAGTAAAAATTCTTACATTATGATATCATTCTCAAAAGAATAAAACTTCTACATAAACGATTATGATAGAGCTATATTCATATGAATGAGGAAAAAACACTTCTTTACATTTTGAGTAAAAGACACTTCTTTACATTTTTGCATCTATACACAATATTTTAGCAATCTAATAACCAAATGATACAATTCTGAACCAAAGGATCACAAATTCAACAAATACAAGGAAAAAAAAGCAATTTTATTATTATTATTTGTTTCATATGGGTCATTTAAAAACAGTCTCTCTACTAATTCTAGGTAAGGCTGCATACTATTAGACCTCTCTAGACCCTATGTATCAGCGGGATTTCTACTGGGTTGTTGTTGTACATAACAAGCTTTGATTCTCAAATAGGAAGACTGAACCAAATTAGATATCCTAATATCTAACCCAAAAAATAAAAGCGCTATCGAATTAGAAAGGCACAATAAAACATTTCAATCGTTCCAATCCTTTAAGCAAACAAAACAGATGAGGTAAGTGCAAACCATATACGTCAGAACCTCTCGATCATAGGGATTCAAAATTTTCAGGAAAAGTCACTCGTAATACTCACTGATGCACCACTGTTATAACACAAAGCCTGTAAAACTTAACTTTAACTTGAGAACCAACGAAAATTTTTCAATGACACTTAAACCATGCTATAAGGCATAAGAAGAATATACAACAAATGGAACTCAGAAGGAAATGAAAGATTTTGAAGAAAAATGAAAAAGAGAAGAAAATGAATCACACGATAGAAAGAAAGGCAAAAGTGAAATAAGCATAATGACCCTAGTGGCTACGGATAAAGAGGTACATTTTTCTAGGCCTAGAAATGATCCTGGTTCTGCCATTTCATCAGTAAATAATAAACTAGCAAAGCATTCAAAGTTCCAATTCAATTTCCCCAATATATCATGCTGAGATGATCAGTTTCCAACAGAGAGACGCAAAACTAAAAATACTTAGCTAACTATATATAGACTTTTTAGACATATTAGCTACACTTTGTAAAGTTAAAAAGTACAAAAACAAAACCTACATAGGTCCTAGCATAAAGCAGGCCAGAGTCCAGCAAACCCCAAGATTAGATGCCTCATCGCCCCACCCAATTCTTCTGACATATAAAAGTGAACGATCAAAAAGATTCTACATACAATTTAGCACATAATAAAAGAGAAATTGAAGAATTCGAGCGCACAGTTATAGTCATTTCCCCCTGCAAATTCAGTCCTAAACCTAAGAGATAAACCATGTCTGGAACTTGAAACACAAACGCATCAATTTCACTGCAGAGAACCAGAATGAATTTCCTATAAAATTGATCACAAAACGGTTTCTAGAAAACCTACAGATGTTCCACCCACAAAAAGCTGATGGAAAAATTAAATCCGACCTACCATTTCAGTATAATAGAGTAAATCAATCAAACGTGAAATCGCCTATACACATTACCAAATTCACAGAAGCTTTATATTGAATCCATGCGACCAGAAAAAAAAACAAGCAGTAAAGCAATCAAAAGACGAATGGCTCCAAAACCAAAAAAAGCCCAAAATCCAACCCCAGAAGCAAACACTGTAACAAACACAAACAAGAGAACTGCCCACTTGGAATTAACCGAAAGAAACCTCGGGCTTTGAAGAATTTTGTCAATAAAATGAGAAATACAAGATAGACCATCAAAAGAAATGCAATTTCCCAAACTTAAAGCTTGAAGCCTTCACCTGACACCCAACAACTGTCTTGGTTCAGATTTGCACACGGGGAGGGGGAGGGGGAGGGGGAGAGACAGAGTAGCGTAGGATTGGGTGAGAGATAGAAAGAGATTCACAGGTAAAGAAAACGCTCAAAGTTGCAAAAACAATGTTGATGCGTGTGCGTTTTAGGCGAAGAGTAAAAAGCAATTTTTTTTAATGTTAAAACAGCGTAGCTTGGCCTTGAATAGACAGACCATAGAGGATATGGATATTCCTAATTAATCCTTTACCTTGCTTAAGGGCTTGTTTAGTTGAGCTTTTATCAGTAGAGTTTTTATCAGTAGAGCTTTTGTCAGTAGAGCTTTTCTAAAAAGAGCTTTTTTTAAAAGCCAGTTGACTGTTTAGCTGTCAATTAAAAAACAGCTTTTTAAAAAGAGCTTCATTCAGTAGACTGTTTGGCAACATAAAAATAAAAAGCACT
>JANZLF010000009.1:20099834-20125464 GCA_026546835.1 Erythroxylum foetidum
AGTTCCATGAAGGGCTCACAAACCAATCTCACCTCTAAGGGTGCCAAAAACTACTTCAAAGTTACTGCCCATAAAATCACCATATGAACAGTAACTGAAAATTTCCAACTTTCATAACTTCTTAATCCTAACTCCAAATAAGGTACATTATACACCATTAGAAAGATATCATTTTCTCCAATCTTCAAGAAGACCCCCCAATCCAATTCAATCCCTAAAAGGGTCAAAAATACAAACAAAGTTTCTGCCCAATGAAACAGTAAAACTACCATATTAGCAATTTCCTACTCTCAATCAATCATCTACTCTATTCAACATCGAAACCAACTTCTCTAACCTTACATGCATGCATTCATTTCCACTGAAAAACATCATTTACAACAAAAAAATCCAACTTAAACATAACTTACTTGAATCGGCTATAAATTCCAGCAAAGAGAACAGATTAAAAACAGCAAAAGTCCCATAATTTTCATTCGGATGTCAAGTATTTCTTCACCGAGAACACTTGTAGTGCATTTTTCCTAACTCAAACTCATACTCGTGTATACTATACATGCCTTACACGTGTCCTCTCTAACATAAGTCATTTGTCTTCTGCCTATTATTGCCACTTGTCCCAATTATAGGTTTCCACATGTCACCCCATAATTGGCCAATAAATCAATATTTTTTACAAAATTCACTAAAAATTTTAAAATACCCGAAATACTACTAAAATTGCCAAATCACATTTTAATCATATCTAACAACTTAATTGTACCCGGAAGTATCAAAGAATGCATGTACAATCATATAAATGTGCAAAAATGTGCATGTCACAATTAATTATGTATGATGTGCATTTTCCTAATTTCTTATAAATTCTCATAATTCACAATTCTAGCCCTAACATGGGTAACGGGATGTTACAGCCATAGCATCGTGTCTCTTAGAGCGAAGGGCACAGCGTCAGGTTGGTTTCACAGAGCAGCGATCACCTTCTGCTCTTGTCAGTGGAAGGATAATAGCCGGTGCTGGCCAAGATCGCATAACCTAATGGGTTGTCCTAACCGAACCACCACTTTAAGAGTGTGAGCTCCCACATTGGTTGGAGAGAGAAATGAAATACGCCTTATAAGGGTGCGGATACCTCTCCCTTACAAACGCTTTTTTCACGTTCTAACGCATTGGATCCTATCAGAACTCTGAGAATAAATGTGCTAGGGCAAGAGTAGTACAGGATGGGTGACTTCTTGGGAAGTTCTCAACAAAAGCAAAACTGTGAGGGCTTGATTGGGCCAAGACCCAAAGTGGACAATATCTATGAGCAGGTGATATGGGCTGTTACAATGGTATCAAAGTCAGTACCCAAACTGTTGTGTCTGTTAGGTTGGGCTCTAAAGAGGGCTGGGCCCTAAGGGGGTGGAAAGTGTGAGGTCCCACATTAGTTGGAGAGGGGAACGAAGTACGCCTTATAAGGATATGAGTATATCTCCCTTACAGACATGTTTTCTATGCCCCTAACGCACTAGATCCTATCAAAACTCCAAAGTTAAATATGCTAGGATAAGAGTAGTACCAAGATGGGTGATCTCCTAGGAAGTTCTCAGGAAAAGCAAAACCGTGAAGGCTTGGCTGGGTCAAGGCCTAAAGCAGACAATATCTGTGAGCGGGTGATCTGGGCTGTTACAGTTTTGGAATAAAATTACAAACTCAACAAACATTTTCTCTTTGAGTAAATCTAAATCGTCTTCTTTAGTAGACCCTAGCTTACACTATCTTCATAGTTTTTTAACTTGTACGGTATTTGGTAGAGGGGATAGCCAAGGTGCAATTTCTAAAGTTAATTTGTTTGTGTTGTGGTGTATGGTGCATGCCAAACACTTTAATGTTGGTATGTGGTTAAGTGTGCATATGATGGATGTGGATAAAGTTAGAGTTAGAAAAATAGTTGATGGGGCATTTGTTAACCCAAATTGCATAATATTTTGGTTTGCTGAGTAAGAGAACAAGTATGCAGTTGGTTTCAAAAATTGTAGTTTAGACTTGCAGTCCTTGGTGTCCATGAAGATTGCCAGCAGAAAAGTGATCGTTATGTTGTTGTTAGTGACGAGACAGGAGAAGCTTCAAGTAATAAGCGTAGTCAGGGTGCAGCAGGTCAAGGTACACAAGGGGATGATTCTTTACCACATGAAGGTACGCAGTTTAACATTGCACCTAATTTATGGAATATCAATTATTAACCAATCAACTTATTGTATTTAAACGACGTACGAGTGAGAGATTGGACAAGATGGAGGCAAATATTACGGAGATAAGGGATTCGCTAGAAAATTTTAATCCTTGCTCGAGAAAGTGTCCACCTTCATCTTAGTATTGTATTTCTATATATTTCTTTTATTATTTTGATTGTTTGTCATAAAATTATTTTTAGTTTTATTGTTTATGTTAATTAATGTTGTTTGCATCTTAGATCTTTTATTTATTTTCCTATAATGTTTACTATGATTGTTGTACATTTTGTGCTTGTTTTTCTATTTAATAGTTAAAGATGTTTGATTATTGACTGAACTTAATCGAGATTACAAATGCATAATATAAGTGAATAAATATATTTACATGCATGTTGATTGACGTGGATTTTAATTGAAAGGATATTTGCTTGTTGTGATAGAAGAATGAGACTTTTCTTCAGCGAGGGTTTGAGACCAATCAAAAGTATTCCTTCTTGAGAGTATTCTTTCATGATTAAACAAATCTATAACTTGTTTGCAAATACTAGTCGAGATTACATGATCTTAAGTAAACATTAAAGTGATGAAGGTGTTGAGCATTTAAAAGGTATATATGTTGTTGTATATTGGGAAAAAAAGGAAATCATCAGACAGAGGAGTAAGATCGTAGTTTGAATCTCCATAAGGGCAAGTTGAGCATTTAAAATGTATATATATTGTTGTATATTGGGGAAAAAAAGCAAATCATATCAACTGAAGAAGAAAGAGAAAATGGGAAAAAAAGAGAAGGAGAAAATGGCATGGAAAAAAAAGAAAAAGAAGAAGAGAAAAAGGAAAATGAAGGGAAAGGGGAGATCGAAAAAGTAAAGGAGATTAGTAGGGTTATCTTTTAAGTTCAAAAGAAAGAATTGAATGTTTTATATTTTATTGGTTTGTATCATTTTAAATGCTTAATTAGTCCTTTGGTTTAAAGTTGAAAATCTTTGCCTCATTACAACGAAAATAAAGACCTTTGGATTAATGTTTGTGTTAGATATTTAGTACTGAAGATTAGATTAGCTAGCAAGCTTATAGTTGATGTTTAATATGAAATGAAAAATAAGTGAATATTTGTAACCTTTGAGTGCTTAAAAGAATGGAAAATGGAGTGAGTGTCTATCTCACTTGTTAATGATCTTTCAATTGAGGTACTTGTTAGTTATAGTTATGCACGTGAAGAATAGCGTGTTCACGAATTATTGAGTTTTAACATCTTAGGTTGTGTTCGTTGAATTGATCTTTTAACATCTTTAATTACTAAATGAGAAAATAATTTGTTGTTATTATTAATTTATTTTTTTGGTGTTTTTTTTATTATTTAGTGTTTTTAGTCCTGGTTGAGTATAATTTTAGTATAATTATTAAGGTATTATTGTGACAGTTCATGTTATGTTGTTTTTTTTTTCTTAAGTTCACATTATTGTTGATTATTGAATATTATTACGTTTATTTAAGAATGTTCTCCCAAAGAAAAAAGAAAAGAAAGAAAAGACAATTCCATTTAGGATAGATATGATGTGCCAATGTTAAGAAGGAAAAACAATATTTAATATAAGCGCTATATGAATGTTTAATTTGTGAGTAGAAACTTTTGTTCCTTGAATAGTTTCATTTTATTATATAACGGTACGTTTTGATGTTTAGGTAGTATTTCATGTTTTTGTAGTTGAATATTTATATTTAATCGATAGCATTTCGTTGGTGTATTATATATGTAGGGATTATTGGCGTGTCAGAAATAAATAATTATTTTTGTTAATGGTTTCTAAACATTTACATCCACGTATTAATTTAAGCTAAATATGTTCTTTGGTCTTCTTCTCTTGTGTTGTTTGAAAAGCGTGCATTTGATGAAGTTATTTGATTAAGTTATAATTTGTAAATATAAAAGAACATATTCCTAAAACTAATTGATGAAGTGATTACTAGATGTGCATTAAAAAAAAAAAAGAAAACTAGTTGTGATAATCCTGAAATTTAATGTTTGAGGAAGTGATTAGTTCGTATGGAGGAATGATAATAAGAATGAGAATGAATATAGTGAAAAATGATAACGAATATTATCATTATAATTATGATGATTGGTTAAGATAAAGAAATGATTATCATTACCATTACTATTGATAGTGATTGGTTTGTAAAAAATATTGAAAAATAAAAATTATTTATATTTTAATTAATTAAATAAATTAAAATTATGTAATTAATTAATTACAATATTTTAATTAATGAATAGATATATTGTAACTAATTAATGAATCATATTTTAATTAATTATATTGTAACTAATTAATTAATTATATTTTAATAATTAATTAAAATATATTGTAATTACAATATTAGAGAAATGACATAATTGAGAGGAATGGGATAATGTCAAAAATTAGGAATGAAAATATAGGTCATCTAATCATAATCTCTTAGCAACCTTTATTTTTCAATCCATGCCTATTCATCTGCAAATAAGCACAACCTGATTACAATGAAATCCGTCATGCGGTAAGCGACTTACTGTGTTCCTATTGCGGCGGCTAGCACGGAGCGTTTGGAATTTGGATGATGCAGGCGCTAGGAACAGCAGTGCCCAAGTCTGGTTGATACTGACCCCAAGTGATGAGCCACCGCCTGTTAAGGTCCTAACATAGACATTGCAGATCTGATTGGGCAACAGTAGCAAGCCGTGCGACACCCTGAAGTTGGTGCCGAGTTTCCTGTTGTGTAGTTCACAGGATGACAACATGCCAAGGTACGAGCCGAGCTAAACCTGCCACGGCCAAGTCCAGACCGAAATCTGGTCAACTCGGGCTGCACCGAAACAAAATTGCCATTTAGTCGCTCAGGCATGGATATCAACTTATTTATCATATTGGTACGCTAGACTGTGCAATAGCCACCGCCCAGAAACTAGCTAGCAGCTATAAGACCGTTAGCATTTCCATCTTGTTAGTTGCCGTTGGGGGTTCTATTTCTTCCATCAGAATTTTTGATAGTAGTAAAACACTGTTAGCGAAGTGTAAGGTACAAACAACTGTTGTTTTCAGTTTCTTTTTCTGTTATCTGAGACTCAAGAGGGCTGTGCTTATAATGGAAATTGTGGCCTAATGTATTGGCAGCTGGCTAATATGGTTTACCAACTTTGCCTACGGTATATAACAGAGTCTTTGGTGACCAAACGGGACGTTTATTTGACAGAAGAGTTTAGTAATACCAAAAGCCATCTTGAAGACGAGACGTGGAGACAAGCCATCTCTTTACCTGTTTTATAAAGTATTAAACGAATGCTAAAATCTGAACTTTCTCTGTTATTGTTGTGTTCTTTCTTAGCAAAGCTATTCAAACTCAATTCTGATGCTACATTTTCTCATCCTTTTCCTTTAAATTCCTCCCTTTTTCTTATAATTCTTTAATTGTCTAGTCTTACTTGATAGGGGTCAAACGTTTCTTAACCATGAGGTCTCGTCCAGTTCTCCATACTATTATTCTTGTAATGCCGTGATGCTTGCTAGTTATGGTAAAGGTCATGTGAAAATTAACATCAACTCCCCTAAAGTTGTCCTTCAGACATGCTTGAGAACTCTATATCCTAAGCACTTTCACGTATAGATTCATTAGTAATATGTAGTATATCTTAACCGTTATTTTTTCAGAAAAACAAGAACTGTTAAAATGACCGTGATTAAGCTTGACTGCTTCCGTATAAAATGGAATATTTTTCATTCTCTTCACAAACATTAGCCGAAGAGGATACAATCACACACACAGTTCATAGTACAAATGATAGAATAAACTCCAAATCTCCATAGCAGGCTTAGAATCTTGAGGCTGATGAAGCACCAAGTATTAAGAACAACACCGTGAGATAAAGCTGCGTTCTGGTGATGCTTGCATTTGAATTTGATGTGCCATCTGCTGTTGGTACTGCTTTAGAACCGGTTCCTTCATTTAGCCAAAGTACAATTCATTAAAAACTAGCAGTTAGAAACATTTGTCCAAAGGATATCTATTTACTTACCTGCAGGAGTTCCTGAAGGTGTTTGTTGAGGCGTCTCGTCTGCTGGAGGACTAATTGGTGAGCTTGCCGGGGCTGTTGCTGGACCATTAGTACCTAATAGAACAAAACCAAGTTTCATTGGTTAATCTTATGTGTTATCGATCTTTTTGCTGTTACGGGGAATTAAGTAATCTACCGTTGCATCGGCTAACTGGTGGTGTCTGCACAGCACATGCTGCGGGAAGCCCAAGAGCGAGGGTTTGGTTAACGCTGACACCGATCGACGAGCCACCACCATTAACCATTGTGCAAAGACACTCTGGCTGCGATTGGACAACTTTAGCAAGCTGTGAGCAGCAGGAAGATGATGGTGTGGAAGAATTTCCTGTAACGTAGTTAAGACATGGGGATAAGCTCACGAGCACCCTGGTGCAACCAGATTGAGCTGCGGCTCCTGAGCAAAGCATCATAGCAAAGACCAAGAACAGACCACATTGAATCACATTTGAAGCCATTTTAGAGTTAATAGAAGAGTAGATAATATTGGAAAACTGGGAGCTTTTCATACTCTTTTATGCTCTTGAGTGTGCAGTGAATAAAGGGCAGGGTCCGGCTATATAAGTGAAGCAATTATGGGAAGGAATCTATTAGTTATATTTGGATGGCCAACTTTTGCTGATCTGGGGCTTATTTGGTGAAACTGTTAGGAGAAGATCACCAATTCTGGGTACTTGAATACAACGATTCTCATTTCAGGATATAAAATATCCAAGTTCCAGCTTATCGATGGGCTGTTTTGGGAAAGACTAATTCTATAAAATAAGGTTGTTCCCACATGGATGGAAGTGTGGTGGAGAATATATATGTTAGTTGGTTGCCGACGCGCTTGTTATTATTATTTACGTATTCCTGTGACGATACTTTGCTTGTCTTAATACTCTTTAGCCGTCAGCTTTAAGCTTCACATTTGACCAAGTAACACAGAGACCAGCGTCGAGAGGTCGGGCCTATTTGCTAACCACTGTTCTCTTTGTATTCCAGGTAGAGCAAAGAAAATCCGATAAATTACCCAAAAATTTTGCACAGATGACATCTCTTTTTCAGTATGATGATTAAAACATAATTAATTAATTACAAATTAATTAATTAAAATATATCAAATTTTTATTTTATAATATTTTTAACAAACTAATCACTATCAATGATAATAGTTGTTAAGTGACTGTTTCACCACAATAGCTTAAACTTTTGTGTGAGACCAATTTAATTGATTTTATATATTCACTAACAATAGTAATTATTTCTTCCTCTTAATCAACCATCATAATTATAATGATTATATCCATTCTCATTCGTCATTATGTTCATTCTCATTCGTATTACTATTTTCCCATGTGAATCAACTGCCCCTTAAATATTATAATATGGTACTATTAATATAATGATAAAGTTTTATTTGGTCTATGTTTCATTTTTAATAGTGGAATAAATCTCAACTTTTTATTCTAATCATTTGATGGACTTATCATATTAAAAGTTAGATATAAAAATTGATCTCTATACTAATTAATTAAGGTAATAGATTATTTTCGATAAGCTTTTGTAACGACAAGAGAGTCAAAAGAGAAAAAACTGATTTTAACCAAGAACATGTGAAGTTTCTCAATCGCTTTTCAATTATGGCATCTTCTATTTCAATATTATTTTTTATGATTTGTAATAATTGCTTATTCAAGATCCTGAAGTTATGAATGTTAATTTTAATTTATGTTATAAAGGTCATATGTTTACATGTAGTATCAAAGGATGTGTTTTGAGCAACCAATTTGTTCATCTATTTTACTATCATTATTTGATGATGGTTGTCAAATATTTTGTTGCTTGAAGAGTTTGTGATTATTCACTATTAATGGTTTCTATATTAAAAAATATAAAGATTATTATGGTGATGAAATTTTAAAGGTGACAAACTACATCAGGAATAACATTTGTTATTGTTTTCTTTAGGATTTTAATTCAAGTAGAATTTTAAAAAAGAAAACTAAGAATAACAACCTTGCTAGAGATTGAACTTAGGTCTCTTAGGTGAAACTTAAGCATCCTAACCATTGGATGACAACAAATAATCAGTATAAATTTTACTATAACTATTATCAACGTTCAAATTTCATGTTAATTTTAAGCATATTATTATTGAAATTTAAAATTATATGTTTAAATTATACATGACATTATAGAAAGGATAATTTGTTAGTCACCAAAATGACAAAATTAAATAGGTGAGTCTTTGTCATGTATAAATAGTCATTTATTTATAAAATATTAATGCTTATTATTGAATTAATTACATAGATAAATGATATTTATTAGTTGATAGAATTTAGAATATACCCAAAGGTAGATTAATACTCTGTGACTAATAAACATAATATAGGAAAATCAATATTCACTTTTCAAATATGTTATATATCCAAATATATTGATTGTATTTGATGAGTTTTTGTTTGATTACTTGATAAAGTTTGTATGAAATTAAACTTATAATAATATATTGATGTGTTTGCCCAAAGGAAACCTACAGTATATTCTAAACGTTTAATTATTTGAATATTGTAATTTATTTAGCATTTATTTATTTGCAGCTATTTCTCTTCATTTGCACGCTTCTTTTGTTACCATGTTTAAATAGTGCAAATAAGTCAATTTTCATTTAAATGTTCTGGATCTTGATTTAGCATTCTTGGAAGAAAAACCTGCAGACATTACAGATGCAAGCAATGAGGATGAGAAGACAAACAATAAAGGGTGAGAAAGATCTAACATATTATATCTTAATTTTATGTGAATGACTATTACCAAAAATGTTAAGACCACTATTCCACAAAATGAAAGTGTTAAAGAATACCTTAAATTTGTGAAAGAATTTTTCCACTTTGCAAAAAATTCTCTTGCCTATACGTTAATGACTGAACTCACAACCATGAAGTTTGATAAGTCGCAGAGCATGCAACAACATGTCTTAGAGATAACACTGTAGCAAAAATTAAAGATGCTAGGTATGATGGTTGATAACTCCTTTTTAGTACAATTTATTATGAACTTATTACTTTATGAGTATGGACCTTTTCAAATTAACTACAACATTATAAAGGATAAGTGAATGTTAATGAATTGTCTAGTATCCTCATTCAAGAGGAAATAAGGCTAAAGAATCAAGAGTTTCATCATATTCTCCTTATGGGTCAAGGAGCTGGCAAGATCATAAGCCAAAGGCTAAGAAATTTACGAAGAAAGCACCTACTAGTGTGACACAAGTTACTACTAATGTTGATAAGAAGGAATAAAAGACGTATAACTGTCATTTTTGTAAGAAAGAGGGACACTATTAGAAAGATTACATGAAACATAAGGCTTGGTTTGAAAGGAAAGGGATTTTTTTACAATCCAAACTATGAACCCAAATGAGAACTTTTAGTTCGTATGAAACAGTAAGAAGGTTCCAATTGAAGGCCTAGGAACTTATCGTCTAATATTAGATTCTAGTTACCACTTAGATCTAATACAAATTCCTTATATACCTTCAATTTCTAGAAACTTAATATATGTTTTTAACTTGATGAAAGTGGGTCTACTTTTAAGTTTGGCGATGGTTGTTTTAGTTTATGGGTTAATTACTAGAAAAAGCCTAAACTTTCATCAATTTTTTAATTATAGCTTGAACTTTAAGAAGTAGCAATAAAATGTCCAAACTTTCAAATTTTTTCAATTATAACTTGAACTTAAAAAAATAGCAATAAAATGCTCAAACTTTCAAATTTTTTCAATTCTAGAGATTGATGTTAGTGTTTTTGTTAAGTTTGCTTACGTGACTTGTCATGTATTTCAAAAATCTTAAATATTAATACACGTCAGTCAAAATTAACACATCAAATAAAGATTAATGAAATGATGTCTTTTAATCACATAATTAAAAGGATATCGTTGTTTAAATTTGACCTAAATTAGATTACGCAGCCCCGATAACCTTACGCTTTGATTTCAATTTTTTCCTTCATTTTTAGTTTGCTCTTTTGACACCCTCACCCTTCAATTTTTAGATTATGTAGCACTGATGCCCTCACACTAAGGACATTAGGAGAACGAATTAAAAATGAAGAGCCTATTGGTATAGTACGTTGTAATGTGAGAGTAGTTTAGGGCATTATAAGAACAAATACAAAACAAAAGGCTAAGGGCTAAGGGCTAAGGGCTAAGGGCTAACAACAAATAACGTCGGGCAAAAATTTAAAAAATTTGAAAGAGTAAGCATTTTATTGTCACTTTTTGAAGTTTAGGTTAGAATTGAAAAATACTGAAATTTTGGGTATTTTGTTGCTACTTTTTAATGTTTGGGCTATAATTGAAAAATTAACGAAAGTTTGGGCTTTTTTGGTAATTAACCCTTAGTTTATTTGAACATAATTTCATTATTGGTTATAGAATTTTTATCTATGGTTTATATAACTTGAAACTTGATGTTAAAATTTTTAAATCCCTATTTTCTATTTATTATATATACCATTAAAGCTAAGAGTAGCATAATGAATAATAATTTTGCTTACTTGTGACAAGTCGTGATTCTTAGTTCATAAATCTAAAAAAGGATCGGAAAGATTGGAAAAGAAAGAAATTTTTTTGAATTTATATTTTACTGATCTCAATATATGTGTAGATTGCCTTAAGGAAAAGCAAAATAAACATAATAAAAAAGAGCCACAAGAAGTACTCAACTCCTTGAAATTATACAAACCATTATATATAAAGCTTTTGACACTCCCACTTTTAGTGGAGAAAAATATTTTATCACCTAAATAGATGATTTTTAATGTTATAAATATGTCTATTTTCTTAATAAAAATTTTCAAGTTGTAAACACCCTTGCGATGTTTGTAAATGAGGTTAAAAGGTAATTAGATAAAAAAGTAAAAATTGTAAGATTTGACAGAGGTGGTGAATATTACGAAAAATATGATAAATTAGGACAATATCTAGGTTTATTTATAAAGTTTCTTGAGAACGTGATATATGTGCATGGTATATTATGCCAAACACACCTCAACAAAAAAGGTGTGGTAGAAAGGCATAACAGGGCATCGATAGATATGGATAGGGATATGATGAGTAATTCTTCATTACCTAAAATCTTGTAGATACCGGCATTTATAACTGTTGTGTATTTGCTAAATAGGATTCCTAGTACAACAGTACCTAAAACTCCTTTTGAGTTATGGATTGGAGGGAAACCTAGTATGAGACACTTGCGTATTTAGGGTTATCCAACATAAGCATGAGTTTATAATCCAAAAGAAAAGAAATTAGATTCTTGAACAATCAGTGGTTACTTAGAGAAATTTAAAGGGTATAGCTTTTACTGTCTAAAATATAGTCCAAGAATTGTTGAAATAGCTAATGCCAAGTTCATTAAAAATGGTGAAATTAGTGCGAGTATTGAAAAAAAGTGTTATGGATAGTAGTTAAATAAAGGTTAATGTTCCATTACCTATAAACGTTTCAGTATCCACAGCTATACTAAATATTGTCCCAGTGTTGGAAAAACAAAATGATTCTGGACAAGACTTGGATGAAACAACACCTCATGAAGAAACTAACTTACAACTAATTAATATAAATGAACCACATGGAATAAATTTGAATAAACATATAAGAATAAGGAGATTAACTATTCCTGATGATTATGTGGTTTACTTATAAGAGTCATAATTTGATTATAGCATTAATAATTATCCTGTTTCATTTTCACAAGCCATAGAAAGTGATAAGTTTGATAAATGGATTGATGCTATGAAAGATGGGTTAAATTTAATAACATAAAATAAGGTCTAGTACGTTATTGATTTGCCAGAAGAATCTAAGCAAGACAGATGCAAAAAGTTCTATAAGACCAAATATGACTCGAATAACAATATTTAATAGTAGACAGCTAAACTTGTTGCCGAAGGATATACTCAAAAGGATGATATTGATTTTAAGAGACTTTTGTACTTGCCTCAAAGAAAGATTCAATGAGAATATTTATGGCATTAATAGCTTATTTTGATTTAGAGCTACATCAAATGGATGAAAAATTTCCTTTCTAACTGGTTTTCTAGAGGAGGAAGTTTATATGGATCAATATAAAGCTTTTCCATAAAATGAAAAGCTTTATAACTTTAGAAATCAATATATGGACTTAAAAAAGCTTTCTGACAATAGTATATTAAGTTTAATGATATCATAATGTCTTTTGATTTTTAAGAAAATATTATTGATTTTTTATCTACCAAAAGATTAATGGGAGTAAGTTTATATCTCTAGTTCTATATGTTGATGATATTTTACTTGCTTCTAATGATTTGGACATATTATATAAGACTAAATATTTTCTCTCTAAGAATTTAGATATGAAGGTTATGGAAAAGGCATCCGATGTGAGAGAAATTTCAATCTTCTGAAATAGATCATAAGGACTAGTAGGGTTATCTCAAAAATAATATATCGAAAGAATTTTTGAGATATTTAATATGAACAAATGTTCAATAGAAATTGTCTCGATATAAAAGGGATAAATTTAGTCTCTTGCAATGTCTAAAGAATGATGTGGAACATAACAAATGAAATACATTCCATATGCTTCTATTGTTGGTAGTGTGATGTATTTGCAAACATGCATAAGACTCAATATCAGCTTGGCAGTTGAAATGCTAGGCATATATCAAAGTAATCATGCTATAGACTATTGGAAAGCTATAAAGAAAGTCTTAAGGTATCTTCAAGGAACAAAAGACTATATGCTCATATATAGAAGATCAAATTCATTAGAAGTAACTGAACATTCAAATTCGTATTTTAGTGGATTTATTGAACGTTTGGCTATTTGTTTCTACTAACAGAATTAGCAATTTTATGGAAAAGTACTAAACAATCTCTCATTGCTTCAACCAATATAGAAGTAGAATTAGTATCTTGTTTTGAGATTACAATTCATGTCGTATGGCTGCAGAACTTAATTTCAGGGCTTGAGGTTATTGACATGATTACTATGTCGTTGATAATTTATTCAGATAATTCTATAACAATTTTCTTCTCCAAGAATAACAAGTACTCTAGAGGCACTAAACATATGGAGTTGAAATATTTTGACTTAAAGGAGAAAGTTTAGTAACAAATATTGTGTATTAAACATATTAAGATAGATTTTATGATGGCATATCCCTTAACTAAAGGCCTTTAACTAAATATATTTAAGGAATATGTTCAAAGAATGGGCTTTAGTTATATTGATGATTTTTTTAATAACTTTTTATCACTTTGGGGCTCAATAAAGCTTCTGATCAACAATTTTCTTTTTTATTATAAATGTGCACATGGAAATGTTATTAAATAAGAAATAAAATTTTCTATAAGACAGTAATGTGGACCTTTATGATATTTATATATCACTTATGTTACGTGATTTGGTAAATTATTAGTCTTATGGTGTATGAAAGGAAGTATGCAAAGTTGAAGCGTATGTCTGTCATGGCCTGCATTATGTGGTTAAATGTGTTGAGGTAAATTATGAAGATATTAAGAGATTTATTTATGCGTGCTTGAAGTTTACGGTACTAAAATAAGTTTGAAGTATTAGGTCAAGTGAAAAAAATGTTAAAATGTAACCCAAATTTATTGTCTTATATATATATATATATATATATATATATATATAAAAGACAATAAATTATTTTTCATGAAGTTTCTGTAACGACAAAAAAGTCAAGAGATAAACTAATTTTAACCTAGAACGCGATGAAATTTTTCGATCTCTTTTCAACAATGGCATCTTCTATGTTAGATACATAATATGTAATAATTATTTATTCAAGATCTTAAAATTATGGATATTATTTTTTATTTATATCATAAAAATCATATTTCTACAGTGAGTATTGGTTGGATCAAAACTTAAGGATTAGCTCTATATAAGTTCTGCAGGCAAAATGGTGGGCATTCCTTTTAAAGATACATTACTAATTTGTATGAAGTAATCTCTTAAAACTTATAATGCATGATCAATTAACAATTAGCATACCTGAATCCATGGTAGTGTTTGTAAGGATTGATTCCCTTTCTACCTTATCTTCTTTGATTATTTTCCTCAATGGTTCAGAAACCTCTCGTGATAGTTTTCTAAAACATATGAACAACCAACCATCATGTCTATCATTGCATTTTATTCTTAAAGGAGAGAGGGAAAGAGTCTTGGACCTATTTGAGATCAATTCTTTAATATTCAATAACTATGATCTTGGGCTCTTTTCATTGAACTCAAATATATAAGTGAAATTGGTCATTAAAGAATCTATCAATCTCCTATTACCTTTTAGTTCAATGCGCAAATTTGATTATTAAATTTGGAGGCAGATTAGAGAGGTGTAACACATTTTTTACCTCGGTTAAAATCCTGTTCCACGAATGGCACTAGTGTTATAATGTGGCTCTTGATTTCAGGGAACTATTAAATTATGAATCTCGTTAGATCAAAAACAATGTTTATACTTTAATTTCTTTTCTGTTCTGCAATTTTTGGTAAGTAAATAGTGCTGAGTTCACTTCATTCAATGATTTTTCTAGTATTAGAATGCGAAAATTTGAAATCTCTCCAACCAAACTTCTCACATGATTCTGTGATTGAAGTACAAATGAGTAGATGCTATTCTTTGATTATCTCCCACTCACACATGATGGGTTTAACAAAAACTCTGCAATGCTCATAATTATTCAATAACCGGTGTGACCAGCATACGACGAGAGCACAGTGCTATATATATGTTAGGAGTATATGACATCTCGATTTAACAAATTGATCCTGGGACTTATGAGTCCTTGAGTAGACATTGTATGCTATACCCTAGGTCATATCCCACATTTGCATTTTTCCTTTGATCTCATTTGGTTTCTTGAGTTATGATTGTATTCAAGTTCTCTAATAAAGAGACGATGACCATCTATGAATACTTTTCATACAAGTCAATGATCTAAATTAAATGATCTTCCTCTATTTTCAATTCTATTTTGAATTAAATTTAATTTGCTTTCCAAGAATTATTCCATAGGATCGCATCTTGTGTGATCTTTTGGCAATAACCTAAAGTAGCAAACTTTAAATTCAATTATCAAGAATGAAACAAGAGTCATAAGGGTATATGATGAGGTTCTCCTCAACCTCAAGGGTCTCACACAATGTAAGATGAGATCTTGCAACTTACATTAATCTCTTTTTTAATGGTAAGTTGTGCATACATGGTACGAGTCATGTGCTACGATATTTACCCATTTCATTTAACTTGAACATCTTTCATTTAAGAACTACCGTACTGATGATAGTTCAAACATACTCAATGTTTAACTTGAGTTCACTTATCTACTCAAAAACTTATTCAGAACTCACATCTGGCAACGTAAGACAGATATAGTGATTAACAAATCACGTCGAACCAATTTCTTTGAGGCATTTATGGTTTAAGTTTCTCGCTTTCAATTATCACCTAGATAATAAACTTTAAACATGCCTCATCTCTAGCGAGCATAAAACACTAAAGATGATTTCCCGTGTGAGAAGGCCAATCTATAATCTATCTCATATAATTATGATTCATCCAAAAAATATATTTATACATAAACACATATATTCATAAATCAAATGA
Organism: Erythroxylum foetidum; assembly: GCA_026546835.1. Classification (NCBI taxonomy): domain Eukaryota; kingdom Viridiplantae; phylum Streptophyta; class Magnoliopsida; order Malpighiales; family Erythroxylaceae; genus Erythroxylum; species Erythroxylum foetidum. Next base: position 20,115,803 of record JANZLF010000009.1, read on the forward strand.
TACACAATGTATAATCTTCATCATGCAGTATATTCAAGCATATGACATTCGATTGAGTGAACATACATAGAGAAATGTTTATCAATACATTTCAACATCTACGTAGTCCTTGTGACTTTACATGCCTAATGTATACATCTCTAGAAATTGGCTTTGTCATTGGGTCTGTTATCATATCTCGTATAGATATATATCTCATGTTCACTTCTCCTTGTGCAACTATATCTTTCATATAATTACAGTTGGTATCTATGTGCTTTGTCTTACAATGAAATTTGGGGTCTTTAGTATAAGCGATTGCAGCTTGACTATCACAGTTGATGGTCAATGGATTAATTTCGCTTTTAGTGACTCCCAAATGCACTAAGAATCGATGAAGCCACATAGCCTCTTGTACTGTAGTTGAGAATGCTATAAACTCAACTTCCATGTAATGCAACGCAAGATTGTTTCTTACTTTTCCATGATATTACTCCATGGTTTAGTATGAATACATATCTTGAGGTAGATTTTCTTTTGTCTAAATCTCCTCCCCAGTCTGCATCTGTATACCCTTGTATACTTAGTTCATTGCCTTGATAACATAATGCATAGTCCACGATTCCCTTTAGATACCTCAATATTCTCTTTACTGCTTCCCAATGTGCTTGGCCTAGATTTGATTGATATATGCTCACCATCCTAACAATCTAACAAATATCTAGTCTTGTACACTTCATTGCATACAAAAGACTTCCAACTTCACTAGAGTAAGGAACATTCTTCATTTGTTCCCTTTTTTGTGGCATTGCCAAGCAATTTATCTTACTAAGACCTTCATTTCTGGCAATAGGATTATCAATTAGTTTGCAATCTTGCATACGGAATCGTTGAAGAATTCTTTGAATGTACATCGCTTATGAAAGCGATAACAATCTCTTCAAACAATCTCTTGAAATCTTGACTTCAAGAATGTATGCCGCTTCACCCATGTCTTTCATTTCAAATTCAAATGATAACCAATCTTTAATTTGCGTAAAAAACACATAGTCATTACAAGCAATCAATATATCATCCACATATAAAGATAAAATCGCGAATTTATTTTTGGATCTCTTAACATACACACCATGTCTTCATCAATCATTTGAAAATCATATGAAATGATTACATTATGAAAATGAATATACCATTGCCTTAAAGACTGCTTCAAGCCATAAATTGATTTTAATAATCGACATACTTTATTTTCTTGACCTGCCTTGATGAAATCTTTAGGTTGTTCTATATAAATTTCTTCATCTAATTCTCCATTGACAAAAGCAATTTTTACATCCATTTGATGTAATTCAAGATTCATATTGGCTACTATAGCCAGAATAAGACGAATTGAAGCAAACTTCACAACAAGTGAAAAAGTTTCCTCGTAATCATTTCCCTCCTGTTGTGTGTATCCTTTTACTACAAGACGTGCCTTATATCTTTCGATATTGCCATCAGCTTTTCACTTAATTTGGAGAACCCCTTTGTTCCCAATCGCTTTACGTCCTTCAGGGAGATCAACCAAGTCCCATACTTGATTTGAGCTTAAAGAAATCATTTCTTTTGTCATTGCTTTCATCCATTGTTCTTTAGTAGGGCCAGTAAGAGCCTCATTTATATTCCTTGACTCTTCTTCCTCTTCCAGAACAATCATATTAATTTCTCCTTCAATCTCAAAACGACATCGAGGAATTATTCCTTGATTACTTCATCTTAATCGAGGTTCATCATAAACAAATTCATGATTAATCTGATTGCTCCCACTCGGATCAGTCATTATAGAGAACCTTTCTATGGAATTACTCCCACTTGGTTGAAGTTCCTCATCCTGATTCTTCATAACAGAATCATTCTGATCAAGAACTCATATAATAATAGGTCTTTCTCCTTGCTTAGGAAAATCATTCTCTAAGAATGTTCCATCTCGTGATTCAAATTCAGTTACACCTCCATTACCTGGTTCACTAATAAATACGTATCTTTTTTAGTGTTTTGATTATCTAATAAAAATACTTTTTCTCCCTTTTGGGCCTAATTTCTCATGTTTATGAGAGAGATCATGAACATAAGTTGCACACCCCCAAAGTTTGAGACTTGAAATATCAAGTCTCGTACTAGTCTACAACTCATATGATGTGCTAGTAATTGATTTTGTGGATACACGATTAAGTACATAGGTGGTTGTTAGCAATGCATCACCCCAAAAGGTGATTGATAAATTTGCTTGGGCCATCATGGACCTAATCATTTCTAATAGTGTCCTATTTCGTCTTTCAACAACACCATTTTGTTGTGGGGTTCTTGGAATTGTTAATTGCTTTTCTATTCCTTTCTCATCACATAAAGCCTTGAACTTTTCTGACAAGTATTCTTATCCACGATCAGTTCGTAATGCTTTTATGTTCTTATCTAATTGATTCTTAACCAAGTTCATGTATTTTATGAAACAATCGAATGCTTTCGATTTATGAGAAATCAAATAGATACGACCATACTGAGTATAGTCATCTATTAACGTGATGAAATAAATTGCCCCACATCTAGCTCTTACATTCATTGGACCACAGATGTTAGAATGAATTAATTGCAATAGATATAAAGCTCCTGTTCCTTTTATAAATGGTTTTTGTGCCATTTTACTAGCTAAACAATGCTTACATGTAAGTAGATCTACTTGACTTAGATTACCTAAAAGTCCTTTAGCTAATTGACTAATTCAATTTTGACCAATATGGCATAGTCTAGCATGCCACAAAGTTACATCATTATTGGAATTACTAGATGTAAATAATGAATAACTAATATTATTATTTTCCTTTAACACATCCAGTACAATAAAACCATCACATAAAAAACCATAACCATAATAAATAGATCCAAGATACAAATCCATTCCACTACTATGGAAATTTATATTGAAACCAAGTCTAACCAATATCAACACAGATAAAAGATTCCTAATAATCTGTGAAACAAATAATACTTCATGTAGGATGAGGGGTCATCCTCCATGCATGTCCAATTTTCATGTGTCAATTCCTTGTACAGTAACTCTAGAATTGTCACCTACATAAAGCCATCGACTACCATGTGGGAGTTTACGAAACTCAATGAAGGCATCTCTATTCTTCGCTACATGGTTGGTTGCTCTTGAGTCTGCAATCCATAAAGGATGTGATTCAGTTAGAAAAATAGAATAAGAAATATTCACAGAATAAATGTTTGTACTATAAAACTATACCTTCTTGGGCTCGGTATAATCTCGAGCAAAGTGGCCCTTATTACCACAATTGTAGCACTTCACATGTTTCATATTCTTCTTTTTGAAGGGGCATTTTCCCTTTTCACGTTGGTTCCATTTTGCCTTCTTGGATTCCTAAGGAGAGTGGTTTAATTTCTTATTCTTCTTCCACTTATATCCACCATGATGCTTGCAGTTCTTGCTCATAGCTCCATGTGAACTAGAACTAACTGCATATGCTTCAAAAGATATATTTATTTATTTATTTATGTTCAATTTTTCATTATTAAAATTTTGTATGACCATGTCAATATTTAATATAATGACACAAGTACCGAAGCATATATGCTCATAACACTTACCATCGTTGGCTCTTTTATTTGCATGTAACATATATAACTTAAATTTTTTCACAATACTCTATTTATTCACTTGTAAAATAATTTTCTTGTAATTTATGTATTTAATCAAATAAATAGTTGATTTGTATTGGAAGAACTATTTTGTAGATGAATAATTTATTGGTAATTACTATTATATCTATTAAGTTAAATATAATTACTATTAACATCTATGGATTTTCTCAGTATATCTACAGTTTTCTGTTCAGGTAAAACCTCTGCAACTGACAGCAGCTAGAATCCAGCTTCAAGGCAAGCCTATTCCCAAATCAGAATAGAAAGGAGTTGGTGATCAACAGGCTTCCATAGAAACATCAAAGATGAGGAAACTAAGCAGCTCATTAAGCAAAATATTAGCAGGCACTCCCTTCGGATGAAACACAAATTGAAACTTGAAAATAGAGCAGCAGAAGCAAGTAGCAAGATTTGACTAAAGAAGGATGGGAGAGACTTCAAAGGACATATGAAGAAGAGTTTAGACATGGGACTAAGTTGTAAAGGGTTAAAAGGATACCATGTAATAAAGGAGCAAGCAAGCAGCACTTACATCTTTCTCGGTAATTCACTAGAGAAACCTATCTTTCCACAAAATGGCAAATGCAACTAAGAAACTTAACTCATGCACGGTAGATGTGAACTTCTGGTTTTGAAGTGGAATTGATTGTGAATTCTGGTTTCAGTCATATAAATGCTAGTAGAAGTTATGTATTTCTTTACTATGGTACATTGTAAATGTTTGGTGTAGCTGGTTAGATGTGCCTTCCTAAAAGGTCACTTTGGCTGGTATAATTGTGTAGGTAGGATGTGGTGGTTGGTTAGATTTCATAGGAAACTATTTTGTCGAGTTCCCTTGTTCATAGTTCAGTTACCTTTTCGGTTTTGGTGGGGAAGACCTGCAAGGCAATCCATGGTTTGTACATAAATCCTTTTTTGATTAATTTTACTCTCTGATTTACCCAAAAAAAAAACATATAAAGGTTATGGTTTCCGGTAGTTACTTATATCATTCGTAAGCATACGAATTCTCTAACCTATTAAGAGAGCTTCCGTTTTGAGAAAATAATAGAAAGACGTTGATTGCTTTCTAGTGAACAATTCCCGTAAAGGTCGAGTTGACTCGCTCTTATCAACCTCAAAAAACTCATTTGAAGTTATAAAACTAAAATCAGGTATTTTTCGTATTTCTTAGTTTATTTCTTTTTTGCGTTTCTCCTATTACATAGTACATAAAAAAGATAAGGTTGAAGATTAAGCTACATTTAACAATCAGTTACATTTTATTAAAATAATTTGATAGGAAGTATTTAACGTCATACAAATCGTATGACATTTAGAAAGACAGCCCTTTTCCTTTGGCCTTTGCGCTCTCGAAGAAGCAGAAACAGTGTCATCTTTTGTTGTCTTATCGGGAAGAGACGGCAAATACAGAGCTCAGACGTCTACGTGGTCTCAAATGGTAAAATATATATGTGTTTAGTTCAACATACTCTCAAATAACAATTGCCAAATGCTGAAAACTGACTTACAACAGGCTTCTTAGGTTACATGCACGTGAACATGATAAAAATCCCCAAATTTACTATTCTTAAAAGTTGTCTTTTTCTTGTCACAGATCATATACTTCCTTTGCTGGTACGACTTCTTGCATTTGACCGGTTACCGAACACTTCCACTTGAATGATCCTATACGAAACAAGTGCACCTACCAACCTTTTATCTGTCTTCTCTAGGCACAACTTGGTCTTGTTTTACTTAAACTGGGGTGAGTATCCTGGTTTGTGTCCAAAGCTTCCATTTTTTCCAACTTCCTAGAGACTTTGAAGAGAAAACATCCCCATGGGCAAGATCAAAAAGGCTTTCACCATTGTTCTGAGGCTTCTAGCATTAGCTGCAACCGTGGTGGCCGTGGTTATCATGGTGGACACCCACGACTCTGCCAAAGTTTTGAACTTGACCTTCACTGCTAAATACAGCAACACTCCCGCATTCAAGTGAGAGTTCTCAATCCAGCTATTACCATGATTATGATCGTTGTTTTTTTCGTCATAATAACACACTGATCAGGTTATCTATTTGCATGCAGGTATTTCGTGATCGCGGAAGCAATCGCCGGTGTTTATACCGTCATTGTCATCTTTCTTTCCTCCAAAAGCATCTTTGGGCACTCAGTTATTATCATGGACATGGTAATCTAATCTTTAATGCTAATTTTTATCTATTAGGTTTCTCGAGTGTCTATTAAGTACAAGTGTGGAATGTGGGATTACATTAAAGTTCCTGAAGATAAAAGAAGTGGATGTTCGAATATTTGCATGAAAGTTCAATGGATATTAACGTAGACTAGTTTTACGTTAGATCGTGGTTTTAGATATATAGCTTTCACCAAGAAGGTTTCTAATGATTCTTGACAGTCATAACAACCTCCAGAGGAAAGCCCGTATTCTATTTAAGTACTTTAACAAGAGGAAATATATTGAAGAGGCATATGAACACCAGATAACATTATTGATGAGACAAGATAAGAGTCGTTTAGTATGTGAAATTTCATAGAAATCTGAGGTACGGCTGAGTGGAATTGGTGAAATTTCAAATTTATGACATCACCATTATTGTATTATGTGCATAGAAAACAGAAAAAATGTTTGCGATGAAGTAATGACAATTAATTACAGGTAACAACAGTGTTACTGGCATCCAGTATATCTGCTGCTTTGGCAATAGCCCAAGTGGGGAAGAAAGGGAACAGTCATGCTGGTTGGCTGCCCGTGTGTGGACAAGTTCCTCACTTCTGTGACCAAGTTACCATTTCCCTTGTCGCTGGTTTTGCTGCAGCGGTTGTCTACTTTCTGCTGCTTCTCTACTCTCTTCACGCCGTCCTCAGTCCTATTTTTACAGTTAATCATTAATTATATAATATGTTTATTTGCTTATAGTCGCTGTTGTTAAGTTCCATTTCCATGCAAGCTAATTACCAGTGCCTACTATGTTCGTGGATAATCCTTCTCCATACATAGGATAATCCTTCTCCATACATACACATTCCTGCTGTTCTTTTCTTCTCTTACTATCGTTACCTTTGCTATTTTCCTATAATTATGTCTTCATGTATTTTCTATAGCTAATCGAGAATCATCAAGTCTTTGAACCATATATATAATCAACCAACCTCAACAACCCTTTTGTTAATCAGAATTACTCTTCCAAATTAACCATATAAAAGAGAAAAGAAGTTTCAAAATGACATTATAAGCGTCCTCTTTTTGCAACTCCTCGACTAAGAAAACCAAATCCAGAGATTTTTCCCATAGAATTTAGAATACTTATAAATTGCTTTAAGCGCTGCCATTAACTAGTGTAATACATCAGAAAATCAACCTTTAAGAAAAATAAGGTCCAGAGATTAAGATGGATAATTTTGGTAGCTAGAACTGAATCCAATCAAACAAGTCTTAGATGACAATAGACTCCAATCTTGTATCCCAAAAGGGGCATATGCTAGATGACACAAATTAATTACAAGTTGATAATTGTTTTGAGAGTCTCGCAGAGTCGTAAAGAAATTATTATCCGAAAATAACAATATTCTTGAGGATAAAATGTAATATTTATAACCTGGTTCATCTTATGTCCTAATCGTATGATAAGGCTTACCACTTAAGGCTCAATGATTACTATCTTACTGTGCATATTGAATGCATTTTGCATTATTATTGATAGGACAATGAAGCAACTATCTTCAATCACTAGAGCTCATATACATGAAAGTATCCATTCCACTAAAATATTTTAGGCTTACTGCAATGGTAAATGACATTTGCATAAATTTCAATGTGTTTATTTTGTTGCAACAGCAATTTCAATAACTATATATATTAAATGGAACTATAAAAACAACATATCTATTTGCATCATATGTCTTGAGATCAAGGATCCTTTTCTTCTGATGTCCTCTTTTCTTCTTCTATTTTTTCCTTTTTCATAAATAATTTTACAAGTTAAAATTTTTATCGGAGTATAAAATGATAACCTTCTACAATTATAGAGTGTTGGTGTGGTCTCAAGGTAGAGGTGATATATATGTTTTACAATGGTACAATCAGATAACATAGATGTTCACATTCTCTTCCTATTATAACTTCTTAAACTTGTCAGTCAATGCTTTACCGTAGTGAATTTTAGTTTCTAAATAGGCATAGCATGCAGTAGAACTATATGGTTTTCAGAAGGTCATAATTTGAGAGACGGTTAATCCATTTTGTGCTATTTTCTAAATGCAAATTGTCGTTAGATCCTTTGTAAGACATAAGTAGGGACGAGATGCTTAGTCATTGTACTCGTGTTCATTTTTTATGATATTACTTTATATATACTCCTAAATTATTTTGTGTTTAATGACACTGAATGCTTGATTTTTTTTAAATATTTCATGATGATGATTATTACTTTTTAATAATAGACATGGCTCATACACTCGATATTACGATTTCCTATATTTATGGTACACATTAAGAAGAAAAAGGATGAGAATTATTGTGACATTGTTAAGGTTATTATCATATCAACTAAGGAGGCACATATTGAGAATGATAAAAGAGCCTAGTAGGCATAATCCATTAGTTCAAATAACAAATCTTAATGGCATGATTATGGACAGTGATGTTGGATGCATTACACAAGTTTGCATGGATAGGCATACTTTTTATATATTATGATCAATGTTGCAAAATATTGGTGGATTAAAAGATACTTAAAATATAGAGTTAGGGAAAATAGTAGTAATATTGTTACATATCTTTGCCTTTAACGAGAGAAATGGAAATTTCAAGTATGATTTTTAGCATTCGAGAGAGATAGTAAGTAGACATTTTCACAACATACTAAGTACTATGCTTAAGTTATAGATAGTTATACTTAAAAGTCCCTGATTCTATTCCAAATAATAGTACCAATGAAAGATGGAGGTGTTTTAAGATAATTATATTCATTTATGGAGTTGTATTTGGTACAAGATTTACTTTTGGTTGATAATAACTTGATATGATTTTTTTAATTTTATAATTGCTTAGGAGCTTTAGATGATACATATATTAAGGTAAATGCACCAGATACTGAAAAAGCCCAATATCATACTAGGAAGAACAATACTGCCACAATTATCTTAGATATGTGTTATATGGACATGCAATTTATATATGTACTACCTACTTGGGAGGTTCAACGACTAATAGCAGGGTGCTTCAAGATGCATTATCTAGAAGAAATGGGTTAAAAATTCCTCAAGGTAAGATATTCGTTGATATATGTCCTAATTATTTTTCTATATATTAAAACCACATGGTTAATAAATTTAACATATTATGTAATAGGTCAATATTATCTTATTGATGTTGGATATAGAAACTGTGAGAGATTTCTTGCACCATATAGAGGTCAGCTATATATTCTTAGTGAATGGAGATCAGGACATCAATAGAATTCTCATGAAGAATATTTCAATATGAAATGTTCTATAGTTAGAAATGCTATCGAAAGGACATTTGGATTACTAAAATTATTATGAGAAATTTTAAGAAGTCCCTCTTATTTTTCAATTGACTCTCAAATTGATATCATATTAGCTTGCTGTTACATTCATAATCTTATTCGTCAACATATAAGAAAAGATCTGTTAGAAGATGAGTTGGATGCTATACTAGAAAACAATGGCCACGTTAATTACATTGATGATATTGAATCATTTGATAATGGATTACATGGAGAGACAATTTAGCAAAGCAAATGTTTATGTTGTGGAGAGCTAAAAGAGGTCATTGAAAATTACTATTACTAATTGTATAATTTATTTCCTTGTTTTTTTAAAAGTCTTTTAATATTATTTGTTATTCATGAATATTATTTATTTCTTTTACATTTGCAACATTTTAATTATTTGTTTTCACTTTTATATAATTTTTAATTACATATATCTTTTAGATGGAATCTGGTGAAAAAAATAGAAA
>JANZLF010000009.1:20240492-20252825 GCA_026546835.1 Erythroxylum foetidum
CACCCTTTATTCTCCAATCGAGACACCTTTTATTCTCTTTCAAAGTTAGGTTTTTTTTAAGGAAAACAAAACAAGTGTCTTGCCTTATCCTACTCCCCTTCATTGTCGTTGCACCCTCTTCACTTATAATAAAAACTAGGTTAAAATCATAATGGGACAGGTGGCTAATCTTGAGGTATATCCCATTCCAGCTACGTCACTTTTTATTGCAGTCACCCACCCTTTTTTTGTATCTTTAAAAGTTAGGTTAAAACAATGTGATAAATGGATAACTATCTTCAAATGGGACAACTAGCTTTATATGGGACAGTTGGCTCATTCTTATAATTCATTTCACAAAATTTGTAGCATGAGGTGTCCTCCTATCTTGTAATTCATGTTACAACCATAGTCTCATGGCCATAACATTTTAAATCAAAATGTTACAATTGTGAGACAATGTTCATAGTTATAACATTTTAATTAAAATGTTACACACACCTCTATTTTTATACTCTATCTTGTCTCTTTTTCTTTTAATCTTTTTCTTCTTCTTGCTCCATAAAGACAATAGAGTATGAACATTGAGAAGATGACTCAATAAGTATGCTTTCGGCTCACTTTAGCTCCTTCACTTCCAAAATATACCTAAAATCAAATGTGAGCTAAAGTAAGTATCTTAAGCAGTTTAAGGCGTTAATCACTAAGTATAATGGATTAAATGTATCAAAAATTAAGCATATATCAGGAGGATTGCGAATAGTATGTGTTTGCTAGTGAATCTAAGCCAAAAAGCCTTCCACAGTGGTCCCTACCACCAGCCGCATTAAGATATGTTTGATGCTCATCAACAGTTTCAGAGTTTCAAGATTGTCGTTCAATGCTTTCTTATATTTGGTCTTATCATTATAATTTATTATTTCAATAAGTGATAATTTTTAAGAATTAATCTTAAAGTATAAATTTTACATATATTAAGTTGTCCACATCGGATGTTGATAAAGGTCAATCATCATGCTTTTTAGTGTGGGTGTGCAAAAAGAGCTAAAATAGTGTAGGCTTCCTGCTCATAAACTTTTCTTGCATCAGAATAAAGTGTAATAAGTGAACTAAATTTACAAAAATTTCGACAGAGTTTCCTCTATTTTTATGATATTTACCCCTTGTTAAAAAAATTTCTCAACAAGATAGTCATTCGTGGCAACAGACATTTATAACATTGTCATTCTCCATAATACACATATATTTTTATTCTAAATTTGATACATCAAATTACATTGAAATCAAATTTCATACATCAAAATACAAAAACCATAATATAACTGTAAAGTTTAGATATTTACAAGTTTCTCGATATGCTCCTGATGGGTTATAAATCCTCCAGTGTGTACAGATAGACTCTCTCCCTCCAGTCCTCCACGTCTATTTACAGAATTGTGCTCTGAAATGGAGACTACCTCGAGTGTTGTCTAATACTGTTGCCAACAACTCCATATTTCTTCATATAAATATTGAGGTCGTATATCATTTTTGCTATCAAACTAAGAAAGTCTCTATAGCGTGCATGGGTTTGCCTCTCTCATACATTATAAATGACAACATCAAATTTTGAATCCAAATTTTTTTTTGAAAGAAATAAAAAAGAAAAACATACTATAAGTACTTATAAACTACAATATTTATCTAATTAATGTATAAAATTAGATAAATAAAAAAGATTAAAATTTTTATTTTTTGTACCTAAAACTCCTAATAATAAAAATCCTTTGTCCCCTGAGAGATATTCTTCCATATATAACCTTCAAGTTATATCTTCTCCTTGAATTTGGATGAGATATTTCTAGATCACATTCCTAACGGAACCAACCTAATATATAAGCTAATTAGATCATTTTCAAATTTAAACCTATAACTTTAGTATAAACCTATGGTGTTATCATGTTTTACAAAATTTTTAGAATTTCACTCATAGATCATCGACAATTATGATGTAAATTCTTCCATCAACTCCCTTAGCTCTAGGCTGGAGGCCACCTCCTTCATCTGCAACGTTTATCCTTGATATCTCTATTAGCATAGATTCATATTCTAGTCTGGGAGTATGATTGTTGGATGGTGCAGCAGTAGGTAGGCAATGTGACTGTACATGCACTGTAGGTGGAGAAGGTGATACCTAATCTGGATGTGCACTAGCGGGACATGCAGAACCTAATTTTGTAGTATCTACAGAATGTGAGGCTTCACTTGGACATGCACTGGCTCCTCTAAATGGTGGTAACTGACCCTTGGCTGCTGCATTTCCTGTTTTCTCTTCTGTCACATATTTTTAACTTGAAATTCACATTTGATTGATTAGTGCACTAATAAAATAATATAAATATAAATTAAATATAATAATATTTATGCCTTCATTGAGAAATTTATGTATTCATGTTATTTCCTTTTATATTTAGGTTTTAAAATTGTTCTTTGGATTTTGCTCTGTTAGAAGATGTGTTCGTTTGGTTGATTATTATAAAGACTACAGAAGATGTATGATAAACTAGTTTATGGTTGTAATTTTTGTTACTTAATTCTCTTTTGACTGCATGCTTTAGTGGTTTTGTTTACTAAACGATTCTAGTTGCTTATGATTTTCCTTTTATTCCAAAAACTACACGCCTAAGCTAATCTTGTTGTATAAATTTCACTTTTTACCAAAATATTGTTTAAAAGGTTATGTTCAATCTTATGAATTAGTGTTTTTTAGTTTGAAAAAGATGGAAGAAGAGGAAAATGAAAAAATAAGAAAAGAGAAAAATTCTCAAAGTTATTTATTTTTAAGAAATTAGGGCTTATGGCTCAATGCCATATAAGCACAAAAGACCCATTTTATTAAAAAACTAGGAAAACCATGGCTCAATACTAGTAATAGATAAAGATAACCCAATTTTGAACATCATACCCAATTTTCCTCCCACTTATCCATACTCATTTTCCTTTACCTTTCACTTCCACGTATGATTCCATACTAAATGATCAATGTCCTCCTCTTACCCTTAAATAAGTCATTATTAAATATGACTTCCTTAAACACCAAAATGACCTTAAAACCTCTAGAATATTTGACAACATTGTTATAAAATATACAACCTCCACAATTTAGGCATAATTTTATTAAAGTAGGCTCAACAAATGGAAGGCAATTCAATTTTTATCACAATAAGATCATAAGTCCTTGCTCACTACAATTCAATTTTGGATGAAATCAATTCAATTCAACTTTTGACATTAAAAGAGTTTGTATTTTATTGAAACACTATAGCTTTAACTACAATTAAAAAAACTTTACTTGAATTTTAGTAGTCCAAATAGTAAGGAAACAAGTCAAACAACATCAAATTCATAGATGAAATGAGAAAATAACAAACACAAATTTATGCAATTTCTCTTACAATTAATGCAATGCAAAAATAACAAACACAAATTCTTATAATATATCTTACAGTTAATGTAATGAGAGAACAACAAACAAAAATTCATGCAATGACAAAATTCATCCCTTTATAACTCTCGTCGAGGACTTTATAGGCATAAAAATTTATCCCTAACTATTAACAAAAACAATGGCATGTGGCATTCTTCACCAATAGGAACACATTCAGACACACAACGAACCATTAACAACTGAAATAGATGCAGACAACACAAACCATTTCAACCAAAACTGACCCAAACAAAAGCTTCCTTAACAACAACAAGCAAAAAAATTAAAAACCAAGTGCGAAGGAGGAGTAACTAACTACAATGGACGACTGACGACGGTGTATAGAAATGAAGGCCACGACGGCAAGGGAAGAGGAAAAATGAAAAGTTTGAGAGACGTTCGTTTAAACAGATAAGGAAACGATTTACTTTATGGTTGAATAAACTACATAGTTTTCCTTCCCATTAAAACCAAACTCTCAATATAGTTTGAATTTACCTAATAAATGATATTTTTATAGGTAATTTGCCGTCTAAAATGTTAGAGTAGTGCTTTGAAAGTAATCACTTTTAGCACTTTTATACAAACTTTATTTTGATTAATAAAGTGAACGACAATTGTCATTCATTTGATAATCATATTTATGAATTAATGTAGATCTTAAATCAAGTTAATAAAGCCCATGATACAAAACATAGCATGAAGAAAATCATAGTGAGATCATGATAATGAGATTCTTATTATGTGCAATTATGTTAGTATCTAAATTATCTCTAGCCATAGGATTAATGAGACAGGATATTGTTAATCCAGATAGACTAGCACATGTTATATTCCTTGATTTGATCAAGCAATGAATCTCATAAACTATAAGCATGCGATGTTTAGAGTTAACATATGGATGCTTACTAAAAGCAGTAAGAACATCGGATGACCTGCTATGAGATTATCATATGGATGATCTATCAAATGTCAGTGATTAATCTCATCATAGAAATAGTGCAAATATCCTTAGAATTGAGGTACTCAAGGATATCTTAGATACTGATCCTGTGCTTTGACACCATTCCTTGTTGCCTCAAGACGAGGTCGTTCGTAGTGTGGTGATTGGGTACATCTATTGGTATTCAAAAGTAATTGAGTTGTTAAGAAAGGATTCATCACTCCTGATAGAAGAAGATGATACCTACGACGTCTTGTCGGGTTCATTACTTAAGAATCTCTAACCTGAGTAGATGTGTCATGAAGAGAATCTTTAAGGATATAAAGAGTAATGAGATCCCCAGGATGAGAACTAATATCACTTGGACTAGATGTGATATAGTTAGTTTAATGGTAGTTGACACGTGGCCCATACTCTGAACCAAATGGCGTATAGAATGGTAAAAGGACAAATTGCATAATAATTGCCTGTGGAAAGGTTTGTAAGTCAGATAACTGACTATCAAAGAGTTCGTATGCCAATCCACTTACTTTCTGTTAAATTGGTATCATAAAACCATTCATGAATTGATCGGATTAAAAGATAATTTAAGTGGCCAAAAATCGGGAACCTAAAGGGTCACATAGTTAGGAGATTTAGGGAATGTTTTGGGATAATATTGAGATATGATCGTGGCAAGAAATGTTGAAAAGGAATGGACGAAGCAAATGTTGCGTGGATGTCCAAGGTGGAGTCACGATCGCGACCCACTAATTCCAGCAACATATATAAATGATTTCTCATCACTTAAAGAGAAAGATCAATAGCTAAGGAATCCAAAGATTTTATGGACATTTAGAGGGAGTTAGATGGAGAATTTTTTTGCATGTCAAGCAAGGGTTGCTTGATGTTTATTGCATGTGGTATAATTCTCTTCTATCCTTCCTATTGAGCATCCTACTTGTGTTTCCATCTTGTATGGTGCTCAAACCTTCCCTATACACTATATTTCTTCATCTTTGTGTGTTCTTCACTGACTGTTGAAGGTGTTTGGTGTTTGCTACAACCCAAACAAGGAGAAGATTTAAGAAAGAAGGAGCATTTGCAAGGTACATATGTCATAATTTCATGATCTTACATTCTGCTTATACATGCATATGGATTCTGGGTTCTTGAGGACATTTTAGGAGTTGAAATTTTGACACTTTTGTTGCCTTTCCATGCACATGATGCATGATTCTGGGCCATTTTGACAGAAAAAAGATTATGTAGGAAATTCAAAAATGGTGTTTCCGTTGGTAAATTCCCTATGAAATGGTGTTTTTATAAGTAAATTCCTTACCAAAACATCCCTCCATAGTAATTTACCTACAAAACTCTATTTTCGTTAGGAAATTTCCTATAAAAACATATTTTTGAAGGTAAATTACCTACGGATTTTTTTTCTGTAGGTAATTTTCGTACGCAATTTTTACCACAAACTATTGTCATCTATTTTTACAACAACTTTCACTATTCTGTCGACAAAGTTTGGTCTGCTCTTTTAGCGAAGTGTTTTTTTTGTCTCAAATTACCTTTTGTCGCTAAAGGTTATATTCAATAACTTTAACAAGACCTTCTATCTAGTTTCAAAGAAGGACCCTTTAAGAATTGATATAACATTGGTAACTCGTTATGATTTAGAGCTTCACCAAATGAAAGTAAAGACCACTTTTTTGAATGGTGACTTAAACGAAAAAGTTTATATGGAGCAACCAGAAGGTTTTGTGATTGCAAAAAAGGAAAATATGGTGTGTAAGTTAAAGAAGTCAGTATATGGTTTGAAACAAGCTTCCCGAAAGTGGTATCTTAAGTTTAACGATATCATTGCCTCTTAGGTTTTGTAGAGAACATTATCGATAGGTGTATCTAAATGAAGGTTAATGGGATTAAGTTCATTATTTTAGTATTATATGTTGATGATATTCTTTTAGCTGCTAATGGTTTCGGCTTGTTACATGATGTAAATAAATAACTTTAAAATGAAAGATACAGGTGAGGCATTCTATGTGATTGGAATAGAAATGTTATATGACAAGGATTGTTAAGGTTGTCTCATAAAGGATATATTAGTAAAGTATTTGAGAGATTTAAGATGGAAGGGTAGTTCCAATTTAGAAGGGGGATAAATTTAGTGAAATGCAATGTCCCAAGAATGATTTGGAATGAAAGTAAATGGAATCTATTCCCTAGGCATCCGTAATTGGGAGTCGGATGTATGTTTAGATTTGTACTCGACCAGATATTAGTTTTGTTAATGAAATGTTAGGCCGATGTCAAAGTAATCTCGGATTAGACCACTAGAAAACTGCAAAGAAAGTTTTTAGATATTTACAAGGCACCAAGGATTACATGTTCATATACAAGAAAGCATATCACTTAGAAGTAATCGGTTATTTAGATGTAGTCTATGTTGGTTGTGTAGATTCGAGGAATCTACCTTCAGTTATCGATTTCAACTAACAGGAGGAGCAATTTGTTGGAAGATTGGAAAATAGTTTGTCATTGCTACTTCTACTATAGAGGTCAAATTTATGACATGCTTTGAGGCCATTATTCAAGCATTGTGGTTGCAAAACTTTATTTAGGGCTAGATATTATCGATAGTATAGCGAGACCGCTAAGAATTTATTATGATAATTCTGTAGCTGTCTACTTCCTTAAAAATGACAAGAATTCTGAGGGTGTTTAGCACATGAGTCAGTCAAAAAAGAAGTGCAAAAACATAAAGTGTTAATTGAACATATTGAAACTAATATGATGGTAGTGGATTCGTTAACCAAAGTATTACCACCTAAAACATTTATTGGTCATGTTGAACAGATAGGCATTATAGATAACTCCTTGTCAGTATGATATCATGTTGTGTATGTACATATATTTGGATATTTGCTATTATTGTTTTAACACTTATGAATTCAATTAAAATTATGTTTTTTGCTTATTTGTTAGTTGTCACGTTATGTTATGTGCAAGCATTGTTTTGTTGTGATGACTTGTGACAACTATGATCTCATTATTGCAATTCATTCACATTTGATGGCTTGATAGATTCAATATACGATGTACATTTGTGTTGTTGGATCATCAAGACGTAACATATGTCAATTAGGAGATTGTTAGATTAATTTAATAATCATAAAGTGTAAAGCATATTACTTTATTTGATTCTAATATGAAATGGGGCCAAAATAATGGTTATTGAGTTTGTTAAAAAAAATTATTAGGATTAATTAATAAAACCCCTCTCTCTCCCTTCAGTAAAGTAACGTTAACAAATATCAAAGACATATACGTTCTTGTACCATTGACCAAGAATGAAGAAAGGAAGAAGGAGATAATGGATAAAGCTGTTGCGTAGAAAAGGTGGTTATGATCAGAAAATAATTATACATATTAAGCATGGATCAAGGTTAGTATTTCTTTCTTTTATTTATAACATGAATCTTAGGGTTTGAAGGTGTTGAATTAACTGTCATATATCATTTTTGGTGAATTCTAGACTTGAATTATTGTCAAGAATATTATAGATTAAATTTACACAAGTTGCAGCTGGGAAAATGTTCCAATGTTTTCGTAGTTAATGGTGAGGATCCTCTCCCTCTAGTAGGAGCCATGAACATAATTTGATCGAATGCTAGGCCATTGTTACTGGCTCGAGACTAGTAGTGTTTATGTAGAGAATCGTTTTACTGCCTTATCTATGCAAATGGAAGCTAATAATTGGAAGATTATGTAGCAGAATAAATGGGAAAAAGGAAAGGCAATCAAATTAACCCTAAATTTTCCATTGTTTCAAGCTACACCAGTTCTGTTTCTTTTTGGCAAAATAAAAAAAAAAATAGTTTCAGACATGAATAGCTAGCAGTTATTCACGGGATTGCAGCTTTCTGCCAAAACTGACACCTACCCTTTTCATTTCCGATTAATTGATTGCTGATACTTCAAATCTTGAACTAGTTTTTTCTCAATTTTAATCTTTCAAAGTCATAATTTTATCACCCATATCTTTTCATTATGTTTTTTTCTGGAGAAGGGAGAAGACGTTTAAAGGTTAAATTGAACACTACGAATGAAGAACTAATTACTTAGTCATAACTCTAAGCACTAAATATAACAAAATCACCTTCCATTTGCCATTTTATAGTCAACTATGCTCTGCAATTTGGTGGACGATTAGAATTACCTTTATATTGAAAGCTACGAGAACGAGATGCTTATTTCCTGGAGACAAAAAGAATAAGACATGGTTTTGCTGTCTGTGTAAGATGGTCCAGAATCTACAGGCCGTGATTTGTATCTTTTATTATAGTTTTATCTTTTTAATTTTTATTACTAAAAAACCACTTCGCCAATTTTTAGTTTCCAAAATGTTGCAGCTTCTCCTGAATCTTTCCAGTCCCGCTCTTTCCACGGCCCTTTTATCACCAATCCCATACCGCTACTTAAGATTCAATATCTGCATGGCCTGGAGGCTCAGAGAAATGACTTCACATGTCCCATTTTCCGATATTTGCGCAAAACAAGTTGGCACCTCCGCTTCTAGTTGATCTTCGTAACCATTAAATATAAATTTAATGGTCAGAACAATGTCTTTCTAGACATTAAAGAGAATTGATCAATATAAAATTGAACAGAGGATCTCACTCTTCTTAATACTATTCCCTCTTGTCTAAAATGAAAATTATTTTAGAGGATTTTAATTATTGAAAATAAGTGTCATTCGTAACTTTTTATGCATGTTTATAATTTTACTTTCAAAATTGTCCTTTAATTTCTCTCATATCCTAATTACACAGATTACATTTTCAAGGCCGTTCAACATGTAATAAAACCCCATACCGCTACTTAAGATGCAATATCTGCATGGCCTGGAGGCTCATAGAAATGACTTCACATGTCCCATTTTCCGACATTTGCGCAAAACAAGTTGGCACCTCCGCTTCTGGTTGATCTTCGTAACCATTAAATATAAATTTAATGGTCAGAAGACTCAGAACAATGTCTTTCTAGACATTAAAGAGAATTGATCAATATAAAATTGAACTGAGGATCTCACTCTTCTTAATACTACTCCCTCTTGTCTAAATTTTAGAGGATTTTAATTATTGAAAATAAGTGTTATTCATGACTTTTTATGCATGTTTATAATTTTACTTCCAAAATTGTCCTTTAATTTCTCTCATATCCTAATTACACAGATTACATTTTCAAGGCCGTTCAACATGCAATTTTTCTTAAATGGTAATTATTGCAAATTACCTTTTCGATACCCTTCATCATGTTTCTTTTTATTTTGCTTTAAAACCTTTCAGTTCTTAACAACATTCATTCATTTATTTAAATATAAAATCTATACACATAATCTACAAGCAATTATCTGCAGACAATTTGTAAGCAACTCTTCTTTAACAAAGAAAAAAATTAGAACTGAAAATGGGTGAGAAAGAAGCTCTTCCTTCCAATATACAAAAGTTGTCACAGATTGATGAAGTACAAATAAATGAAGTATAAAAGTTATCACAGATTGATGAAGTAAAAATAAAGGAAGTATAAAAGTTATCACAGGTTGATGAAGTAGAAATAAAGGAAGTACAGAATCTATCACAAGTTGATGAAATAGAAAAAAAAAAGAGGAAGTAAAGGAAGGAGACAATGGAGTTGAGAAGAAGGTTTTGGATTTCGATCATAATAAATTTTATTATGAGGAAGGAGAACTTCATCCGAATAAGGAGATTCAACAAATAATATTAGAGATGTTGAGAATTTATCTCCTAGATTTTTTCTAAATAAATGTACGTGGTGGCTTTCATTTCAATGTTAGTATCTAGATTAATGGTTTTGGTTATTTTGGCTAATGTATTTTGTTTCCAATAGTCTTCTAATTTGATTATGTCTTTATATTATTGGTCTTCCATCTTTATTTATTTTTATGCTTACAATAATTAAAAATCCATTGTGCAACAGCAAAAATTATCTTCCTATTGTTGTAATATGTGATTTAAGAGAATAAAATTTTGCATTATATTTTTAGAAATATGTGGTTTATTGGAGTGCTCTCTTAATCTTTTAAGAGCATACCTCAACTTCCATCTAGAAATTGAAAATCTTAAATATTGAATTACAATTCGATTTATTCAGACAATCTGTAGTCATATATCTCTAGTTTACTCAAAATTAAAAATCATCCCAATTAGATAACCATGGAAGAAGTTATAGGCAAAAGAAGGACAGATGTTCAATGTGTAAAAGCTCTTGGGTTTAATTAACCCAACTAAAATTGAGTCACGACTGTGCAACACCCATGCAGGGTCGTGAACACCAAATTAATTCAGTTATGGGCGTGAAATCATCACTCACGCCCATGCATTTCAAAAAGTCACGGCTGTGAGACCTTAACTCACTACCATGCAATATCTAAACTCCATAATAAACTTTCCTGATGTTTCCTCAACATTTCATCTTTAATTCATCAACCAATCTATTTCAGAAAGCTATGATTTTTGGTGGAGATATCAAGAATCAAGCCATTTGAACATCAAATGAAGAAGCTACAATAAAAATATCAAAGGATGATTAGAAACAAACTGTTTGGAAAAAGTTGCAAGTCGTGATCGTGTGTTTGCACGATTGCGAGTTCCTTTTTTTCTTCCTTTTTTTTTCCAGATTCGCCATTCCTATCTCCTTCAATTAACACATAAATCATCTATTCTTCTTCCCTTTCGGTTCAACTCAACAAAAATGAATCAAAATCCAAAACTCAAACTTAACATCAAAAATCTGAAACGTCATATATCCCTCTCTCTCTCTACTATAATTTCCCATTTTGTCATTTTCTATCTTTCATCAAAACTTCATTTCATCATAAACTTTTCATTTTAATGCTTTTCCCATATCATTGCATCACCTTAAACTTTTCCCTTAGTTCGAAACTCATTCAAATTCATTTCTATTAACACTTCACATATTCATGCATTAATAGTACATCAACTTATAAGTAGAATAGAGTATATATATTTCTTCATCTACTTACGTAAACTTTCACAAATCTCAAACCAGAATTTATTTCATACAGGTTTTGAACAATTCTCGTTTTACAAATCAATCATCTAGTTTATTCATCACCGAAATCACACTTCTTAAAATCCTCATGTATGTATATATTTGCACCGTAAAAACATCAACAACAAACACTTACTTGATTCAGCTATACTTCTCAGTAGAAAGAGCAACTCAATTACTCACTTCCTAAACAGAACATAAGCTAAGTTTAATCTTTCCTTACTCAAAACCAGACCATGTGACTATATTGCATGCACTGCACATGTCACTCAAACAAGTCTGCAAATTGTCACCACGCATACAAGTCATTTGTCATATACAAATGTTGCCACGTTTCACATGATAATTGGTTCATATTTCAATATTTTTTTTCTAAAATATACCAAAAATTCTAAAATACCCTAAATATACCAAGATTGCCAAATCACATTTAATCGCATTTAATAACTCATTTATACCCGAAAATGTCAATAAATGCATGTACAATTATATGAATATGCAAAAATATGCATGTCATATTTATCTTAAACATGATATGCATGTTCTAATTTTCTCAATAATTTCTCATAATACACAATTCTGGCCTTAACATGGATAACAGGATGTTACATTTTAATATGAAGAAATTTATTTATGTATGTAAAATAGACTTAGAAAAATCTACTAGTTCTGAGATATTTATGGAATTTGACGAAATCAAGTTGAGAATGTCGTTGAGATTAATCATATTAAGCCAGTACTCAATAAAATCAACAAACTCAGCCATTATTTAGTTTAATTTATGTTTCTAATAAACTCAATAAAATCCATTATTTAGTTTAATTTCTAATTCTAATAAATAAAATAGAAATTATTGATATTAGGA
>JANZLF010000009.1:20284850-20296237 GCA_026546835.1 Erythroxylum foetidum
TCTTTTAAACCTAAAGGAATGGACAATGACCAAAATACCCTCCTATGCAAAGCCTTAACCTCTCCAACTCAAGCAATTTTCCTAAAATGCCCTCATAAACTTTTACCCTTTAATTCCTATTTAAACCACATTAAACTCAAATAAACCTCAATTATTCACTAACATTCCCAATTTAATCAAATTAAGCCATAAACACACAATTTGGACAATTTATGCTTAATAACATAAATTAGAAAAAAAATTTGGGACCCAACACGTTAAGTATCCATGACGTGACCATAAAATTAACTCGACACCATTAATCATAGTCTGGTAAACTTTCTTCTGATCTTTCACATTTGTCGTTGATGAAATTAATCTTAAGCTTTACGCCTAAAACGATTCACATCGCACGACTCCAAGATAAGTAGTTGTTGCCGCTTAATGGAGTTGTAACGATAATCATTTCAGGATGATCTGAGTTCTACAAAAACATATGATTCTCATCATCATCATTCATACTTCCAAACAACAATCTCGAACTACTGATGTTGTTTACCATGATTCAACTGCGTAGAAGTGTAGATCAACCCAGTTTCTCTGATACCATGAATAAACCAAAAAATAGTTTAGGGATTTGGTTTTAGTATAGAAATCAAAAACCAAAATGAATGGTTATTGTTAAAATACTACGAAGAAAAATGAGGATGATATATATAATATCACTGTTCATACAAAACGATAACGACCATCACATAAAACGTAACTCAACTAAAAAGTATACAATACAGCAGTATTCTACACTATACAGAAGAATACAGGATTCTATACAATAAATACAAATATAGAAATATTCTAAAGAGTTATATAATATACATACATAGTAAATATATTTAAGAAATTAATAGTTCAATTGGAAGGAGAAAAAAAATTTTAGTTTATTAACTTGACTGTAAAGTTAGAAGATTTTAAAATTAAATGTAAAATATTTAATAACTAAAAACTCATATGAAATAATAAATTTTATTTTAAAATTTTATTATAAATAAAGTTAAGTTGTAAAAGAATCAACACTTTTTTATCTGTCCTCTTTGCACCATCGCCAGGTTGATTTGACATTGTATTGCAAGGAATGAGTCGATGAATGTGAATGTAATACAATTAATTAAAACATCACGGGCCAGGTCTCTTTTTTATACGGAGGTTTTATTTTTCTTTTGTACCAACGTCCAACAGCCAACAGGAGTTAGAGAAAAATATATGTTTATAACATATTTTGAATTAATTTCAATAACTTTTAATAATAATTCGAAAAAATATTTAATTACGGATTCGTGTATGATCCACGAACACACGATCTCGCCGTCAATCTCGGGTTATTGAAAAATCCACGAATGAACAGTTGCACACGCCGTTCTTTCGCGCCTAAACAAAATTTTCAAATCCTACTTTATTAAAATAAAACCTCTCTACTTCAAAGCAGCCAGCCCAGACAAAGAACGTTAAGAATGGCTAGAACAACCGCTGTAACTCCGAAGAAGAATGCCGTAACCGTAACCGTCTCCGGTTCCTCCGCCCTCCAACACCCTCCGTACTTCCAGGTGCTCCGCTATTCTATAACATCGTTTTTCTCTTTTCATCTTAAGCAATTAATGGTCAGGTAAATTGTAGATGATTAGCGAGGCTATATCGACAATGAAGGAGAGGACCGGTTCGAGCCAGCCAGCGATAACCAAGTTCCTCGAAGACAGGTACAAAGCGATGTTGCCGCCGAATTTCAAGAAAGTTCTGTCCATTCAACTGAAGAAGTTTGTGAAGTCAGAGAGGGTCGTTAAGGTCAAGAACTCCTACAAGATGCCGTCGACTCAGAAGCTGAAATCGGCGACCAAGGCCAAAAGTTCCGTTAAAGAGAAAGCTTCGAAAATAATTGTGAAGACCAAGAGGGTCAGTCAGGTTAAAACACCTGAGGTTTTGAAGGAGAAAAAGGAGGTGAAGATTGAGAAGATGAAGATGCTGAGTCAGATCAGAACTCCAGATGGATTCAAGAAGACCAAGAACGTAACTCCATGGAAGAGTAAGAGTTCTAATGGGGGTGGGAATTCCAGGAAGAAGGTGAACAAGGCTAAGAAGTGATCCAAATCTCCTGGTGTAGGATATGTTAATATAAGAAGGCAAAGAGAGATCATGTTTTGTGTATTTGGGTATAAGTAGATATATGCTGCTGTCTAATAGCTACTATCTTCTTATAGTGAAGAGGATTATTTATTTCCTTAATGTTAGTATAGTTTAGTATTAATTTTGATTGTGGCATGGCAAGTTGTTATAGTATGTTTGATGGTTGGTTTAGTAAATTTCTCGGAACTCACGCACAAGTCAAGGATCATCAACAGCGCAAGAAGTTGGAAGGCTTAATTTGGGATGTACTATCCATGTGTTTACCGTATTACTCTATAATAAAGTAGCACTTGGAGCAGTGTACACATAACATGAGTCACGCACAAGCAGCGTAGCTGGTCATAAAAAAGAAAACAAAGCCTTCTTTTTTATTTAACTTCTGCTCAATGTTATCTATTGACTACAGCATGGATCATGCTCCCTCCCTCTCTCTTGCTAACCCATCCATAAAAGAGTTCAGATCTTCTGTCTAATATTATAGTGTCCTATTTTGTCTAATGAATCTCAGTCATTTATTTATATGGGTCATGCGTAAATTACACGTGGGTCTCGCGTGAGTCCTATAAAATAAATGGTTGAGATTTCATTGAACAGAATAAGACAGAGTAATACTGAACAAAAGATCTTGTCTAAAAAAAAAGGTCACACAAATATCCTCTTTTAGGATTTAAAAATTCACTAAAAGTTTATTACAAGAATCAGAGGTAGTTTGATTACGTGGCACAAATGGTGAATTCAGAGAACCAATCCGAGAAGGGTAGGCCACGTCAACAAATGTCGGTACGGCTCACTCATGAACTCCGCTCCGCCACCCTCCTATAAAATTAAAACCAGTTAAGTTCTTGTGAAGCTTGCGTTGGCATTAAATTTCAAGCAAACTGTTATCTACCTTTTTCTCCAATTCAATAAGACCTACCCTAACCAACCCACCTATCTCTTTGTTTCTCTCCTTCACTTCAACCAAAGTGTACGGAATCATGAATAGGTACTTCAGAAGAAAGAATTGGTACGAGACAATTCACCGGTCGGGTCGGAGGCGGATTAGTCAGGTCCAACTGGGAACCAACCAGAGAAAGAAGAGGCTTTGGAAGATCAAGATCAAGCTAAAGCTAAAGCTAAAGCTTAGGCTTAAGCCAAAGAAGTTCTTTGGTTGGCTGAGAGACTCGTACGTGAACATGATGCTCGGATTATCCAGGTCCCAGGTGGTCAACTCCGGCTACTGCGGACCCGTGGAGGATGGGACAGGTCGGTTGGGAGCCCGACCCATCAAAGAGTATGATCAGAAGATGCTGATTGATGTCTACAAATCCATGCTTCAGGAGCGTGGCGTTCAGATGATGGCGAGAAATAATGCTGCAACGACCACCAGGTTTGGAAAACTCGCTGCAATAGCTGAATAGTGAAATTACCGCAGGAACCTTTTGTTTTTCTCGAAATTTTAACCAGTTGGATTATTGTTAAAAAGATGGAAAAGTAATAAACGCAAGAACTGTTATCTGCTATATTCTCTTTCTACCGTTTGGTTGGGTACAATCACACTCACTGCGGGAGGTGCTAATTCACATGATGTTGGTCCCACTCCCACCAATTTATTAGAACTACCCATAGCATAAGGCTTTGAGTGAGTTTGTCATAAAAGTGGTTAGCTTTCGGTATTTATTGATTGAATGGGAAGCCGTCTAAATCTTGTACTTCTAGTGAGAGGTCCATGTCCACAGTCCATACATTAGACAAATAAGATATATTAGTTTGATTTCACTTTTTATTCTTAATTATGTTTTTAAAAACAACATAACACATTTAAAATTTTATTAAAATATATTTAATAAATAGTTTAATAACTAAACATTACAAATTATTATTATTTTTAGAATACTAATCTATTTATTTTAAGAAATTAAACTTTGTTAAATAATTTAATTATAATTTTTATTAGTAATTAATATAAAATATATTTAGTTAATGATAAACCATAAGATTACAAAAAATTAAAACTAATTTTTATGATTTTCAAAAGTTACTAAAATTGAAAGAAGTTAAGATCAAAATTAAAAAGAAAACAGAAATTCAAATCTTTTATTTAATTTAAAAAAATTGAAAACACAAACCCTTAATTAGTGATACTATTTCATCGTATTTTTTAAATCTAAAAAATTAGTAGGTATTAAATAAACTTTGGTTAGAAGATTTTTAAAAAGTCTCTTTATTAGTTAAAAGTAATATTATAATAATTTTGATTCATTCTAAATTTTACATCCAGATTTCTATTTAAATATTGTTTTTGTGTAATTTTTACTTGTTCATTTTGACATCTTAGCCTAAAAAGTATTAGTGGTATCTTTGGTGATGCAAACTCAAATTTTGCTTTAAAATACTTGACAAAATTTAATGAAATTTTAAATTCAAGACTTCTTTATCTTAAAATTTTGTTTTTATATTATTAAAGAAATATATTTTTATTTTGCAATTGTGTATTAACTTATCAATTTGTATGTAATAATTTATAAATTATTTATTTAAATAAATAATTTAAATAAAATGTGATTAATATTATTGAAAAATTAATAGAGTCAAGATTTAGGTGATTTGAATATATTAAAAGAATACACCCAAACGATCAAGTGGGAAGATATGAGAAGATTATAATTAGAGACTATAAGAGAAAAAAATGAAGATTTAAGAAAAATTAAAAAGAGGTAATCAAGAATGATATGGTCTTATTAGAGCTTATCAAAGATATGACTCGCAATAGAAAAAATTTAACATTTTAATATACAAATAAAATGATGTCTCGTAAAGAAACCCTTGTTGTTTTCATAAGTCTTTAAGCATTTTTCTCTTATACGTAGCATAAAATTTTAAATATTTACACTTACCTTTAGTGAATTAGTGCAAATATTTTTATGCTTTGCCTTATTATTATTATTATTATTACACTTTGTATTTCTTTATCCTATTTTTAGTTTATAATTTATTTCATATTTTATTTATTCATTTTATTTTATTTTATTATTTATTGTTGTTGTTATTATGATATATTTCTTTTTTTTTCTTTTTTATTTCTTATAGTCGTTTGAAAATAATCTCTCTAATAACTAAAGATAATATTACATAGTACTAGACCTCTTCAGCCAAATTTTTATTGAATTTTCAACAAATTAATAATTTAAAGATAAGTAATGTATTTAATTTAAATAGTTTTTATAGGTGTTAATATATTCTTTTAATTGATTATTATTTTTGAGATTAAAATAATTTGTAATTTCTCTTGCCCGACTCTAATCTTCGACCTTTTTAAGGAGACTTTTAAGAACCTTTTGAATGAGACTGGAGACTTTTAAACGGCTAGCTTTTGCTTAGAACATCCTCTAAGAGCAACTTAATTCTATGGGGCTTGATGAGGTTTTCAAGGCCCCAAGATGCTCAATTCATGGGACCTTGGAGAAAAATCTCCAAGACTGAAAGATTTCCCTTCAGCCTAGATCTCTTCAGATTTGGTTGCTAAAACTTCCTGTCCATTTACTGTTGCTATTATAATTGCAATTTCTTCTCGTATTGGAAGATTATCAAATGTCACACCATTATTCTGTATCGTGTACCTACGAGCTTCTGAATGAAACCGCGCAGTAACTGATTCTTGACGACTGAGTAATCCATGTGTAGTTTTAACATAGGTTTTGACAACCCATTTCATATCATCACATCCATCCGGGCTGGTGCAAGCAAATGATTTGACAGGAGAAAAGCCTTAAACAGAGTACAGTTCTACTTTTGAAAGTGAAAAGATGGGTGATCTGGTCCCTGTAGGGATCATAAGGCATACCCATGGAGCATCCAACCTTGCAATCTAGACTAGTTTGTTTACACAAGATATTGACCTCATTTGGCAAATAACTGATACATTAGTTGATAATTAATTTTATTGGTTGTTAGTTGATAGCTGATTATATCAGCCGATTTTATCAGTTAATTATATTAGTTATTTGTCATTTGATGTTTGATAAAATTAGCTATTTAGTATTAGCTGTTTATGTGTAAAATAACTTATGAGGATGTGATTTTTAAAAAATATAATGGTATGAATATTATATATCTTAATATTTCGTTGAATATTCTTATAGAAATTTATATTTTAGATATTAAATTCTACAAAAATTAAGTTCATAACTCTAATAAAAATAATAGAACATATAATAATAATAATAACAAAAACAACAAAACAACAATAATGATGTTAAAAGTCGAGTCGTCAATTGTTCTTCTTCTAATATAGTTATACAACGCAAAAGTTGCACAAATTATTCTATTTTGATCAATTAATGAATACTTAGGTATTTTTCTCCAATATCGTCCATCGAGCTTTAAGAACACTGAAAGCGCTCTCAATAAAAAACTTCTCAATGATGAATGAGTTCGATTAAAAACTTCTCGAGATCCTCTTGAATTTATATCACGAAACTTTGATTGATGATATTTTGTCTTTAGGTAAGGTGTCAAATATCCTTCTCTTTCCGGATAACCTTTGTCAACCAAGTAATATTTACCCGAGTTTCCATAAAAGCAATATAATTAGTATAAATGACATCATAAAAAGTCTAAATCATTTATAGCAAATCTTACAAATTTTAAAATTACCTATCAGTGGTTTTGAAAATTTAAGCCTTTGATTACTAATTGTATTAAGGAAAATACGAGAATCGTATGCTGATCCCTCTCAACCCGCTAAAACATATGTAAATAATAAGTTAAAGTCACAAACAACCAATATATTTATTGTTGTTATTTCTTTTCGTCCTCTAAATTTCATTTGATCATCTTCTGAAACAACTACGCTATATACATACCATCAATAGCTCCAATGCAATCCTAATATAAAATAATACTTATAAGATGATAAAACAACATTTTTCAATGAAAAATATAATGAAGGGAGAGGAAGAACATATTCAATTAACTTAAAATGTGGCATATATCTAACATTATTGGAAATTTTTGGTGGAATGTCTTTGAATTCAAGATCCTTTGGTATGAGTATATCCCTTGAAAATCCACTAATAGCAGTTAAAACTTCTTTGAAAACTCTATTCACAGTTTCACCTAAATGTTAAAAATACTCTTGGGTATTTCTATTAGAGGAGTCTTTACTTAGGACATACACAAATAAACCAACTTTCTCCAAAATAGATATCATATCTGAAGGTCTCAAACTATAATTATTTTCCAAAATTATACATAATTGACGAAATGTATTTTGATTGATCGTATTAAAACACCTTTTTTCTGACCATTCAATAATTCATTCATCGACAATTCTCCTATTTGAAAGGAAGTCATGTATGATTTCTTGTATATGTGGTTTAAAAAAATACACACTCACGTAACCCACTACACAAGCCACCGAATCTCAAAACTCAATCTTATCGTCCAAAACTTGCTTCATTTGCAGAAGTTACATAATTTGCAAAACATTATTAACCATACCTATAGATGAATAAGTAAAATTATATTGTAAGTAAACATGATACTTATATGTCTAAATATAAAGAAATAAATAATATAACACATAATAAAATTATAGATTACCAACAATATAACATAGTATAATAAAAATAAGCTAACTAAATTCATAATATCTTAAAAAACACCATGTTAACAAAAGCGCACAAATAATAAAAAAATAAACTAAACATAGTAATGGATAGATAGAAACTATGTTTAATGTTTTTTATGTTTGTCATACTCATACATAAACTTTATGTATTCAACTCTCTTTGTATCTGGTAAACCCAAAAAATGGCCCTTCTTTGCGGATCTTCAATTAACATGGAAGCTAAGTAAAATTCAAGAGTACCAGTTTTCAAACCAGGCAAAGTATATATTTTTCCCAAAGCATTTGTAACATCATGATGTGATGCACTAGCATCAATACCTTGTGATGCACTAATATTTATCATGTCCAAAATTTATGTAATGGATCTACACATCTCCATTGTTGCACTCTGTCTCTCCTAAATCAATTGCATCATATCGTCAAGCCTTTCATACATTGCTGCAGATCTTCCAACCCTTTAACAAAATCAGTTCTTGCAATCTTGTTACGTTGTGAACTATCATTCTCCAAAATCTGTTTGCATCATCTTCTCTCACTCCCTTCATCATGTGTAGCTTGAGGGGTTGGGTTAGGTTCTCTCCACACTTCTTCCCATTTGTTTAGACCACTAGTCTCATCTATATTCTCATGATCACGATAGCTTGACAATTGATGATGAGCCTTATGACTATTAGGTGGAGAAGGAACATATACTTCTTCAAATTCTCGTTGTTCTTGTGGAGGGTCATTCACAGGATAAAATATAGTCTCTCCTCGAGCCAAGGATCCAAAAAGTTGACCCAACTTACATTAAAGCTCAGGTTCAAGCCTTTCCTCTTTAAATGTTTTAAAATTGATGTTCTCCTACAAAAAAAATTAAATGACTTATATCTAACTATTTAGCGTTAGTGTAAAGGAAATAATTTGAATTGGGAAAAAAGGGATAATATTAATCTTCAAAGTTCACCACTCCTCACTAGCAGCAATTGTTCCTTTGTTACAATCCCATCCTAATCCCATTTCTTTTCCTTTCAACTGTTTCTAAAAGCTCCATCCAGTTCTCATCCAATCAAACTTATTTTTAAGCTTTGTTTTACCCCATGGTAAGTTGGTTATTTTGTTAAACTCTTCCTCCACCTTCTTCCATGGTAACCTTTGATTAATAACTCCACCGCATTTTCCCTTACTCCTTTCAATATGTTGGTTACAAATGTCACAAAACCTAAGAAGAGTTTCTTTTGGTCAACGAATCCGACCTATATCATTCCCCCTTGACTTCCTCATTTGTTTCCTTTTTAGAATCATGTCATCTAATCATATAAGATTAAAAAGATTATATGCTAGTTAATCAAATTGCAAATGATTTTACTACTTAATTAGTTTTACTAGATTTAATTAAACTAGTTCAACAAAATAAACGTATAATTACTTCTTATCATCATAATATTTTCGTTAATTTCTTAATTTATAATTATTTTATCTCTTAATTTAAAATGAGTAATAGAATTAACTTGTGAATATTGTTCAAAAATTATATAAATACATTATTACGAAGTTATATTTTAATACCTTATTACTTTAAATGTATGTCTAAATTTTAAGTATCTTGCAAATTAAAACAATAAATGATAAAAACATGGATCTTTTCAAAGTCATTGTTAGATAGCTCTAAAAGTGACAGATAAAGCAATCCAAACATGTTAGGAAGATGAAAAACCAACAAAATTGAGAAAGACTTCTTCATAAACAAAATTTTCAATGAAAGAAAGGGGAGGATCAATGCGTAGAATCATATGAGGAGGTGGTGGATTCGTACCGTTAACAAATCCTAATAAAATTTAAGAGTTTAATAAGAGAAGCAACCTTGTTTTTTAGACTAAGATAACAAAAATGAGTTAAACTGAAGTAGTTGGATTGGATGCCAGGGAGGAAGAAGATCAAGTAGGAAGACTAGGAAGAGGAATGATCTGTATATTAGCATTATAATTCCTTTTACTTTAATACCATGTATGAACTAAAAAATGGTATAGATTTCATTAGTATCTTTTGAATAACATACATCAGACGACACACCATTTATACATGTATTGCAATACTAAACTTGAAGCCACTAAAAGATAATTTAAGACAATAGGTGTTGGCATCTCACTTTCATTTGTGTGCAAAAAATAATTACCATTGATAATAAATTGTAAGGATTGACCTCAATTATAAATATTTTATCAATATTAAAAATGGTAAATATAAGCAAACATAAATTTTTATAACATTTCAGAAACATAAATTTATAAAAAAAGTGTTATGATTACATACTAGTAAAAAATATTACACACCTATTACACATAAGCACTTGTTTCTTCTTTACTTTTTATTTCTTCTTTCGATCTCCACACTATCAAAAAGAGGCCAAAAAATATAGCAAGTGTCATTTGATGTGTTATCACATTATTGGTCTCAACTTCCATGATCACATGCCATTGTCGTCACCAGTTATCACTATTTGTGGCCAAGTTATGGAGAGATATAAGTGTATTCTTCTTACCTAACAAAAATAATGGACAACAACTTGTAGTCCAACGCATATAACAAAAACTGATATGCAATTTTTAGAATATACAAGCAACTCTCACCTTTTTCAGAGTTATCTTTATATGAAAAGAGAGTATTAAATTCAATTGTCAGAACACAAGGCCCTTCAAAAGAAAATAACTATCCATATCAAACTAGTGCAAAATTTCAATTAAGCGATCAAACTTTACATATCATTGACAATGAAGAATTACCTTATTTGCAAATTCCCAAAATAGCACTGAGATCATCACACTTCCGAAGAACACTTCCGAAGGATGACTGGAGAAAAGCAAGTTATAAAGACTAACAACTAACAATTGTGTTGACCTTTTCCATTTTACAGGTAAAAAAAAGACAGTGGGCAGTTATGATTTAACAAATGGAGTTAAATGCAATAAATAAATAAAAAATCAGCTACAGTCCCCCACAAAACATCTTTCTTAGATATACTATCAGACTTCATCTATATCTCAACTACTATCATACTTCATTTAATGAAATATTTATCTCAGATATACTTTCATCAAATCAACATATAGTTTCATTAAATAAAAGGGTAGTTGTGATTGCATATTGCAGGAGATAAATGCAATAAATAATAAAAGTTGCTACATCCCCACGAAACATCAGACGGGTTAAATCAACAGATACAAAACGGATACAATCATAATACTCTGCAGCGCAATGATAAGAACAATGGATAAATTGAAGTCTCTTGAACCACATCCTACAATCCATAGCAATCAAAAACCTTCCTTCATACAACCTTAAAGCTAGTATCTAGATACCAAACTCCAAAACAAATACCCACAGAATAAGAGCAGATCCAAATGAAAAAAAAAGGATCCTTAAGTAATTTTGTTTTTTGTAATCCTTTTATTAGGTCCCCATAACTCGATGACTAGGAAAATACATATCAATTTCAATAATTAACACAAATTTCAATTTGTAGCGCCCCCTCATCGTAGGGTACACATCGGGAAACCCGAAGGTCACTCCGACACGTATCCCACGATAAAGGTTCACTACCAGAAAATTTTCGCTAAAATCCATATGGCATCGCAGTAATTTA
>JANZLF010000009.1:20320047-20330369 GCA_026546835.1 Erythroxylum foetidum
GACCCAAGTTGATTAAAACGGGTTACACGGGTTCGGCCGATCCACAGTCACAGAAAAGTGGAGTCCAGGGTGGACTGGAAGGAGCAGGGCAGGGAGCGTACGGACTGGCAAAGCTTGTGATCGTCGAGGAACACGCTTCACAAAGTATAATCATATAAATGCACAGCTGTGATTTGCAGCTGCACTTTCTCTATGACATCACGGGACATGCTCAGTCTACAAGGCGCGCTTCTAGCCATAGCTCTACATTACCAGTGATAATGTTTCAATCCGGTTTTACACATATTTAAATGAATTTTATATAAATATGAAAATGAAATTTAATAAAAATTGATAAAACTTAATAAAATAAAGTTAAAACTGAAATAGAATATCAGATATTTGTCACGGCCTTGACAAACCTGTCTGAAGTTTTCTGATTATTGCCTATTATCATTTTCTGACACATCCTCTCTTTGTATTTGCTATTTCTGTGCATTGCCAGGAAAGTCGGTGCTGTGACAATAACTGCGGTTTCGAACAACAATGTGCCTTCCTTCCTAGTGTATTTATCACGAAAAACAACTTTACATGTTAAGATTAAGAAAGCGATATCATAACTAAAACTGAAAATTGTAAGTATGGTAACACGCACAAGTACAAGTACAAATTGTATGAGAAGTTTGTGGGAGGTTATGTGCCAAACATATGCGAGAAATTTAAAGTTTTGTACTTATCTAATTTTGATATTAAAAAAAAGTCAACGAATCAAGCAAATTATATTATTATAATAATATAATTTACTTAGTAACGATCGAAATTAATTTTTTATGCAAAAGGTCAATAGAAACTTCAAGCATAAAATACTAATATAATAATTAAATTTACAATCTAAAGTTATTAAATAATCAATAATAAAAACTAAATTAGTTAGATTGTTTTAATTGTAAAAATTTTAAAATTTTAGTTCATTTTTAAAATAATTTTTGTTCTTAAAAATCAGATTAATTAGTTAATTTTCAAAATTAAAATTGGTTTAATAGTCACTTTTAATTATATATTAAAAATTTAAATTATTAATAATTTTTAATTTAAATCTTGTTTTTAATTATATTGAATTTTTATGATCTAATAGAAATATTTTAAAATTTAAATTTTCGGTTAAAATAATACTACAAGCTTGGGCGGTAACCCAAGGGCTTAATCCAGACATCTAGTATTGAGGTTCGATAAGACTTGGGATCACAATCAAAACAAAAACCATCACAATTCACAACCGACATCTCCACTTGTACGTGTACAAAAATAATCGGCCCTCGTCTCCTTTTATTTTATGGAATATGGTCTACCAACAAAAATTAATCAACAACTAAACCAAAAAGGGTAAAATGACTACGTGCCAGCCAAAAAGGAAAGAGATTACAAAGGTAAAAAGTAGGAATAGTTAAAAGAGAACGTACGGGATGGTGCAGGGACGCAATCGTCATTGTGATACAAAGAAGGGATTGAGCGAGCGTTGTGTCATGTGTGTGTGACTGTGAGGGAAGGAAAGGACCAGCTCATTCAATCCCTTCTTTTGCTTTTAAATATTCATATATTATAGAAAGATATTTATTTCCCCATGTAACATTACATGTTCAAGGCTCAACAAAGAAATACTTTTATTTCCTTTTTAATATAGACTGTTGGTGTATTTCTGTGGCTAAAAAAAAAAAAACAGAAAAATAATTAGTCTATCTCTCACGAGTCTCTACTTTGGATGCGTGTGTCTTTGTTCAGCTTCTATCACCTTCTTGTAATTGTTTGTACTACCTAGTGTGGTGTGAGAGATGGCGAGAGAGAGATAGAGAGGGCGTATAACACACGGCGGCTCAAGGTAGCTCCGGTTGGGGCAATGGATTCTTCTATTCTCTCTCTCATGGAAGTTGGCTTCGTTCTCACGGCACAACTACTTTGAACCGGAGCAAAAGATCGATTCCAACTTGGCTTTCACTCTTTTTTTTCCCCCTCCTTTTGGGTTGTTTGGTGATAATTATTAGAAACGCTGGCGGACCTCAAAGGAAGCCTAGCGTTGCTTCGGTTTTCTATGAGCTCAGTCTTGACATTGGATCAATTCGATTTCAAATCAAAGAAGAGGAAGAGGAGAGGGATTCACCGCGTCAAGATGCTGTGGCTTATGAGATTCTCCGGTTTCTTCTCCGCCGCAATGATTATGATCATTCTCTCTCCTTCTCTTCAATCTTTTTCTCCCGCCGAAGCCATCCGATCCTCTCACCTCGATAGATTGCCGGTAACCGCCGTGTCCGACCATTACTCCTTCCGAAAAGCGCCGATTTTCCACAATGCCGATGAATGCGCCTTCTCCGATCGTTGGATAACCGGCGTCTGCGATCCTTCTTTGGTACACGTCGCGATAACTCTCGATTACGAGTACCTCCGCGGCTCCATCGCTGCAGTTCACTCCATTCTGCGGCATTCGAAGTGTCCGGAGAGTATTTTCTTCCACTTTTTGGTTTCTGAGACGAATATGGAGTCATTAGTGAGGGCTACCTTCCCTCAGTTGAAGTTCAAGGTGTATTACTTTGATCCGGAGATTGTGCGGAATCTGATCTCAACTTCTATCAGGCAAGCTCTAGAGCAACCGTTGAATTATGCGAGGAATTACTTGGCGGATCTGCTAGAGCCTTGCGTAGGTAGGGTCATTTACTTGGACTCCGATTTAGTGGTGGTTGATGATATCACACAGCTTTGGTATACGGACTTAAATTCGAGAACAATCGGAGCTCCGGAGTACTGTCACGCCAACTTCACAAAATATTTCACGCCGAGGTTTTGGTCGGACAGAAGATTCTCGAGCATATTCGATGGGCGGAGTCCGTGTTATTTTAACACTGGGGTTATGGTGATAGATCTGGTGAGATGGAGGCGGGTCGGGTACACGAAACGGATCGAGAGGTGGATGGAGGTCCAGAAGAGTAACAGGATCTATGAGCTGGGTTCATTACCGCCGTTCCTTTTGGTTTTTGCGGGACACGTGGCGCCGATCGAGCACAGGTGGAACCAACACGGGTTAGGTGGTGATAATGTGAACGGGAGCTGTCGCGACCTGCACTCGGGTCCGGCTAGTCTTTTGCATTGGTCCGGTAGCGGCAAGCCGTGGCTCAGGCTAGACTCCAAAAGGCCGTGTCCGCTTGATGCAATTTGGGCGCCATACGACTTGGTTGGACACTCGCAATGATATCCGTATGTTAATGATGGTATTGTACGGCACCGGTAAATTCTCCTCCGGGACTGCTTTTTCCCACACATTAAATTTTTTTATGCCTTTTGTTTAATTTTGTCATTTTCCATTTTTTAAAACTTTTTTCATCATTATTTCTCGTCTTAAAACTTCCTTTTCTTCTTCTACGTTTTATTACGATCTTATTAGTCATTTTTTTTCTTGGTTTTATATTTTAGTATGGAATTTGTATTTCAGTTGTTTGATATTCTCTGTGCATGGAAAATAAAACATTTAAAGCAGAAATTCAGTTTGCTATGTAATAGTTTCGTTTCTGGATGGGCAACTGCGTTGCAGCTGTTCTGAAATCCTTCAATGGCGGGTGGACAGTTCATGTGGGAGGAGGAGGAGGAGGGAATAACAATTTTAAAATGACCAAATTGGTCCTTCCATTTCATGTCATTAAGTTGCTAGATTATCGTAGTACACAGCATTTATCCTTCTTGCACTAACCGTTTGGGCATTTGTGTAAATCAAATGGATTAATCTGCTTAACTAGGACCAGGATATACAGTTTTCCCCCCACCTTTTTTGTTACACTTTGCACCCTATGCTATTTTATATGGGAAAGTAGTATACTTGTCAGAAGTGAAGGACGACGTGTTGTATATGGTGGGAGTGCAATG
This sequence comes from Erythroxylum foetidum, assembly GCA_026546835.1. NCBI lineage: Eukaryota > Viridiplantae > Streptophyta > Magnoliopsida > Malpighiales > Erythroxylaceae > Erythroxylum > Erythroxylum foetidum. The sequence continues at coordinate 20,323,933 of JANZLF010000009.1, forward strand.
AGCAAAAGGTGGAAGGAGTTGAAGATCCATTTTGTATAGTGCTCAGAAAGAAACCAAATGAATAGTGTAATCGTAGTTGTCTCCGAATTTTATTTTGAGCACAGGTTGACCACAGTGTTATGCTTCGTGAGCAGTGAAAGACTTGTGAACTAACCTCCCTTTACACGCTTTAGTGGCTTTGCAATGCCACGCCAGGCCATCTGCCCTGTACTGTGTGTTTATTTTTAGTTTAGTATGATATTAAAAATATTTTGAATGATCCAAAATGCTTTTCCACAACATAAGATAAAAGCAAAAGGACTGGACTGGAATTAAATTTTTATCGTTGCGTGGGAAGTGGCCAAAGTGGGGAATGGGGGGACCAATTCCTTTTGCCCTGGCATCACACGTGGCTACTTGCTTCGACTCTCCTGGAATCACCTCTAAACCGACACCTTACTTATAAAACATGCCCAATTTGTATAAGTACTCCATTGGTTTATGTTGTTTAGGCCTTCTTGTGGTGTTCATCTTTTGCAAACAGACGCTGTGGTGAAAAATCATAAATTGGATCAGTCAATCTCTAAAATTTCCCCCAAATCATTGTAATCATACATTAATATACCTTTTAATGATTTGGTGGGATTAGATTTGTTCTAGAAGGAAGCAAAAAGTTGCGAAGCATTGGTTCGGTAACCGGCCCATTCGTTAGTATACTTTCCTCGATTCTTAGCATCAAGAGTGAGATCGAGTTTTTGTTTAATTCTAAATTATAAATAATATAAGTTATTTATTCCCAGCGTCATTGCATCGCACAGAGTTGGTGATTCTTTGGGAGGCTAAGCGCCAAGGTATAATTTATAAGTTGTTATGGCATTGCATTGCATAAGAGTTGGTGATTTGATTCTTTTAGGAGGCTATGCGTCAAGGTGTTGGTTGAGAGGTAGGCAAATCCACGGCCCATAATAAAACGTCATGATCAATTGGCTGGTCCCCTGTTAAGGGTATGGCTTTCCGACAATCTTCTGCTTCTGTTCTCATTAGGGAGGAACCATTGGTTTTTTTGAGCTTTGTTATTCCGTATAAAAACGTTCTTCACAAAGAATTGGGCATTTCCAGAGATTGTCGCCTAACAAGATATATTGTTTCGTGTTCCTGATGTCTGAAAACAACTGAGCCTCCACAGTCGCATGTGAAGAAAGGGACACAGGTAACATGGTTAAAGAGTTAGACCTTTACAGCTAGAAACAGCCCTTTGGTCACCCCACCACCATTGTAATTAACATTGTACATGATATATAGGTCTGTGTGCTCCACAGACAGTTGAATCTGTTAACTGTACATCACATCTCCAGGGTACTCTTCCGAATCTCCCCCTAATGATTATGTAATGTAAAGGGTTATGTGACAGGACAGGACATAAATGAACTCTTTTCTAGGACCACCCACACAACAAGCTTAAACCAAAATGTAACTTCAACATTGGCAAATTTAATCGCAAAAAGTTGCCATTAACGAATATCACCAGCTTGCAAGTGTGAAAAGTGCTCGAGTTTCATTCATCACTTCATCAGAAACACCTGAAATAAAAAGACAGCGGACGAACCTACACTAGAAAATAAAACTAAGATGAAGTTGAGCAACTTCAATTCTACTGGCCTGTTACATTACATGATCATTTACTAGGAAACAACTCCTTGCTATTCAATATTATGGGAATTTAAAGCTCATATAATCTTGCCTTCCCGAAGGAGGACTTATGTAAATCCAGAGCAAAGAAATAATGATGGAGAGCAATCCAGACCATACGTACACAATGGTTGGTACCCTTCCTCTCCTTCCCATCAAACCCTTCGCGAACGGATAGAGATGGGACAAAACCCAGAAGCTGAAGAAAACTCCTCCAAGGAGCTTGCTCCACTCTGGAAATGGGCTATATATGGTCCTTGCAACGCCAACTGTAATGGCTATTACATTTAACATCACTATTGTGATTGGAGGGACCATCAAGAAGCTCCACTTCACCACGTATAGATCAGCAAACTCATCTTCTCCATCTTCAGGTGTAGCAGATTTAGAGGTTAATGTGAATGAAATGTCGATTCCAGCTATAACCTTTAACAGGCCTTGTAATACTGCTGCAGGATGGGCACTTGTCCCACCAATCAACCAAAACTGTTCGTTTCTCCACCAATCATGCAGCGTGATTCCTGACCATCTGATTTCTAGGATTGCAAGCAGGCATAAGGTGACTGTGATGGCTAGCAAGAACACTAGGAAGGCCACATTGAGTGATTGGACGATGAACTGGCCAGTGAAGAGCGAAAGAGCCGGCAGGGTGCAGTAGACTAGGAGGAAAAATGATGTGAAAGGGTACATGGCAACGTTGAAATATGCCACCCTCTGTAAAAACTTCATTCTCCGAGAAGCAAACAGTGCATTGTTCCTAGAGAAAAATATTTCGACTGAGCCAGTTGCCCATCGAAGGACTTGATGGAGTCTATCTGTCAGATTGATTGGAGCTGTCCCTCGGAATGCGTCTCTTTTGGTTACACAATACACAGACCTCCAACCTCTATTGTGCATCCTGTAACCAGTCACCACATCTTCAGTCACAGAACCATAAATCCATCCTACCCTTTTTCCCCATTCAGTTCTGTCCTCGTAGAAGCAAGATATAACACTAATTGCCTCTGCGACGGTAGCAGCATCCAATGGCTTCCTTGGCCCTGCCAGAGAACCTACCGGCCTTCCTACGTTTCCCTGTCCTTCAAATCCTTGAAGTAGCCTTCCTTGGTACTCTGCATCTGGGATAGATGCAGCCAGGGAAGAAGAGTTCCCAAACCTTTTTGGTAAAAGCAGTGACTCAATATCTGCATCATCGTCATCATCATCACCGGTAATTCCATTCATAGGTACACTCATCTCATCATCTTTCTTGTTTTCTCTCTTGGGTTTCCTCAAGAATAACTTGATTTTCCTTCTACCAAACCATCCGTGGTGTTCTGCAGTTCTTGGAGGACTAAATCCATAGAGAGCTGTTCTCCGGAAAATGCAGCCTGTTCCCACATACATTGGACCTTGTAATCCATCAAGAGCTCTCATGCCCACATCAAAGAACACTGTATTATGGTTGGCATATCGATCATTTGGATCAATCCCTTCAAATCTTTGTGGAAACTGAACATAACAGATCCGATCACCACCCCTATCAAGCATAAAGCACATTCCCTCCCTCAACGCCAAGGAGTTGTGAATGTAGTGATCACAATCAAGATTCAGAATGAATGGCCCGTTTGACATGATTGCACTGGTTCTGACTAAAGAATTCATGGCTCCAGCTTTCTTATTGTGATCATAGCTTGGCCTTTTCTCTCTGGATACATAGACCAGCATTGGCAATCTGATGTCAACTTCTGTCGTATCAATCAAGTTCTCCCCATCTGCTTCGGCCCCAAAAACAGGTTCCCCACTTGGTGGAGCAAGCATAGCCTGTAAAGGCAAGCCAAATGTTAGACCAATTGAATTCCAAACCATGTCAAGATAGTTTTAAGCACTCCAAAGTAAAGTTTACCTGAATTATGCCAGCATGGTCTCCTCTTGTGTGTTCTGGCTCTCCAGATTCCCATGTCCCAGGCCAATGTGAACCGTCTGACATCCAAGTAGCCTTCTGTACCTTGATAACTTCTGATGGATTGCCCCCTCTTTCCATATGTTTCTTCTTTGCTCGAATGTCTTCGTGGGCATTATAGGCATCTGATCTTCTCCTGATTGAGTTAGGTAAAGAGTTGATTCTCACCTTAAATTCATCATATTCTCTCTTAACTCTTCTCCTTTCCCTAACGAAATCAAGTCTAACTTTGTTCTTAAGGAAATCACGTTTCTGGAAGTAAGTCTCAGGGTTCCTTGGTTCTACGTTGTGTTTCTTGCAAAAGGGAACCCAAATTCTTGCAAAGCTAGCCGTCTCAGCTAGAGCTTCAAATGTCAAAAGAGAGCCACCATCATCTGATAAGTAACAAGCGACCTTTTCCACTGGGTAATCAACTGCAAGGATAGAGAGTACAGTGTTTGCAGTTACAAGAGGTGGTTCCTTCTCAGGGTCTGCTGTTGAAACGAAAACATCAATGCCAGGAAGGTCTGATCTTCCTTTTGGGTTCCGAAGATTCGTGGATTCAAAACGCTGTTTTAGCACAGAGAGGTCTGTCACTCTCTTTACTGGGCAGAGCTTAGGAAGTTGATCAAGAATCCACGAAATGGCAAACCAGAACTCACAAGTTACAGACATTCCCCATAGCCACATAGCTTTGTGATTAGGGTGTCGAATTCTCCATGTAAGAAATAGACCGAGAGCGACAAGACGGAACATAATGAGTAATCTGCAAGGCATTGTTAACAAATTTGATGAACAAAACATTAATCAAAAACCCATCTGGATGAATGAAAACTAGATCAATATTGATTGACTTCAGGATTAATCCTTTAACTACGTGCCTTTGGTCGCATAATTATGCTTCTACTTGTTTTCAATTAAGCATGCAAAAGCAGACAACTTTTCTATAAGTTTTATGTAAGAATGAGAAGTTAGAAATCCAGAGAGGACAATGAGACAGTCTAAAGACAATGAGACAGTCTAAAAGTACTCGAAACACAACGCAAAATACAAGTTAATGACAGCAATTCCAAGTGGAGTACCTGTAGGGGCTGAGTATTGCAGTAGAAACTGCAACTTTTCTGGTCAGAGGCCTCTTGCTTTTCTCTTCAAACTCTGGGGGATGCTCAAAACCGTTGACTTCTCCTGATCCGCCTCCATAACCATTCTTTGGCCACAGAGCGTTGCCATAACCATAAGTACCCTTTGTCTCAAACAACCACCTCGTATGATCAAAATCCGGAGGATGATTCCCTGCTTTAAATGATTTCACAAGTGAAAGCCTCTTATCCAATCTAGGCAAAGGCAAAGCCCGATCTTCGGCTTCACTTTCGCGATCAGAATCTGATTGATTGGAGCTCGCCTCATCATCGACATCCTTGTACGGTTCTTTGCAACCGGGACAAGTACCCTCTCCGTTAGATCCCACGCAATCTAAATAACAATCTCTACAAATATTGAACCCGCACTCGCATTTTTGTTTCATAGCTTCATCATCACAACCCTTCATGCCGCAAACAAGCCCAGTTTTGGCCTGCTCTATTGCTGATTCTATCGAGCAGTCGATAACATGCCCGCGTGTGACGGATTTGAACCCACCAGTGAAGATGGTACCCGTTAAGAAGCCGCTCTCGGAAGGTTTCCCATCATTATTAATATTCTCACTGAGGCTCGTCTGTGATGTTGAGAATAGCTGGTGGTCCGGTGTTGGGGGAATATGGACAGTGTATGTGACAAATTCTGAACTAACCTCCTCTGTCGGGTCGTCTTTGGACATTGCACTGTATCTTCCTCCACTTGAGGCTCGATTTCTACTGTTATTGAGAGGTGAATTTGGATTGTTTGACACAGAAGGTCTTGCTATTGGACTAGTTAAACCCATACTTCTACTTCCCGCTCCTTTGCCTCCTGATGAGACCCTTATCGTCACAGGAGAAGAAGATGGAGATGTTGCAGCCTTCACCATCCTAGATCAAACCTTTCCAATCAGTGAAATGAAAACACAAAGAAACACGAAAGAAGAAGCAAAAGTGAGTTTATGGAATGGATTCGAAATGAAGAACCATCTCTTTAATGCAATCTCTGGGCAACGGTTGAATTTGAAACTATAAGTAAAAAGGCACCTCTCTGGTTGGGATTGGGGTTCAAACATAACGGTCGGCTTGTCTGGACCTTAGATGAAGAGAAATCCAACGGTCCAAATTCAATTTAAGGAAACGGTCGGCTAGGTGTGGTGACGTGGACATGTGGTCCATTCTTGTCTAAGGAACGAAAGTCAAAAAGAAAAGGTGTAAGGCCGAAGCCCAAAGCCCAAAGGGCCTTTCGCTGCTTTAAGCGGTATATACCGTTGATATGCTGATGGCCTCTCTGTAATAATTACGAGTTTGATAACAATTCGAAAGGTTTTTTCCCAGCGCAAATACTAAAAAATTGGATTTGAGGCCCATTCGTTTCCCTTAATTATTATAGATGTGACATACTCTCTCTTATTTAAAATAAAAGTAGTTTTAGAGGGATGAACACTTATTAAGAAAATTAATGAAATGTTTGATATATCCTTATTAATGGTTGATAAGAGAATGACTTGTCTGCACAAAAGTCGCATACCTTTCCAACTGTGTAATTAGGATGTGAGAGAAATTAAAAGGTAATTTTAGAAATAAAATTATAAACATGCATGAAAAGTCACAAGTGATATTATTATTATTATTATTATTATTATTATTGATATTACATTTATTATTATTATTATTATTATTATTATTATTATTATTATTATTATTATTATTATTATTATTATTATTATTAT
>JANZLF010000009.1:20336284-20351712 GCA_026546835.1 Erythroxylum foetidum
ACCAATTTCTCCACTTTCTCTACTTTCTAATCCTCACTTTCCACCCACAACATCATCATCCACTCAAGGCTTAAGCTAGGTCTTGGGTGTGCATAAAGAAGAAGCAAGTAAGGAACCAAGGAAGACTTCTTGTATGGGATGAGAAGAAGGAAAATTTGAAGGAGGAAGGAAATGAAGGAAGCTACGGGTGAATAAGGAAATTAAGCTTTCCAAGTAACTTTTTTAAGCATTTCCAAAGAAGAGTGTCGAAATTGCATGGAGGGTATAAGACAAATCTCATAAATGAAGGAGGACACTTGGCTTTTAAAAGGGAAAAAGACAAAAATCAATATAATCCCATTTAATCATTTAATCAAGGAATCCTAATCCAAATTAATCTTTAACTCATTCAAATCCAATGGCTCCTAATTTCAATCTCAAAATAATATACCCAATATTACAGTGCCATTGGATAGAAATTTTTGCTACCGAAAATCAACCGGTTCGCCGCTTGGCGATTTTTTCGGTCCGGAAATTTTCTCCGAAAAATTTCAGAAAAATTCCTAAAAATCCCTTAAAATATAAAACACTCAATGGCGCACTCAGAATAATTTTTCAAACACAAGAACCACGTTAATCACAGTAAAACTACATTAGGCACAAAAATCGGGAATGTCATGTATGCATGTACAGTTATTTCATGTGCACAAAATTCACTGTGTACCAATACTAGTATGCATGAACAGTCCTAATGAAGCCCAATCACTTTCATCCTATGCCAAATTACTATTCTACCCTTCCCGTTGAGGGTGGGATGTTACAGAAAATTTCAAGGCAGTAGCAGATTGGTAGCTAGTGTCATTAGTGAACAACTATCAGATTAATCTTTAAAAGAGTCAAAAACCTTTTGAGAAGTTATTCATTTCTATGTTAAATGTATTCAATTTTTGTTCTTTATTGTTTTAATCACTTGAGTTATTTGTTTAGTGTTTTTTTGTTAAAAGATTGATTGAGAAAATCTTCTATTGAGGTTAGTACGAGGCAGTCATATTATTGGGTGTGAAATTCTTGCACGGGTATTGAGGACAAGGGATAGTGTCAAGGGTTGAGTACTGTTGGCTCACAAAGTCTTGTGTAAAAACTATTGTCATTAGTGAAAACATTAAGCTAGGTAAGGGTCTCGCAGACGTAGGCGAGGTCTGTAGAACTGCATTATCAAATTTTAATATTAATCTGTTTAATTTCATATTTATTTTTCTGTTGTACAGAAAAATTAATAGTTACTGATATAGTTACATTATTTTTATTACAGTTACAAATGACCGCGGCTTAATCTTATAAGTAATTTTACAAGTAATTGCAGTCAAATCAAGAAGTTTGCGAGAGTACAACACTCCTTCGAGTTTTTCAACCTCCATTTTGCTTGAACCTTAAGGGAATTTTCTTTCTAAGCCCTTGTTCAATTGCGATCTGTTACTGTTATAAGGTGGTGTATGGTATTTGGACTCTAATTTCGCTGCGATGTATTAGTGTATGGATTATGGAATTAGAATTTTAAGTCAGACGGTGTTGTCTACTTTTTTTTGTTAAATGACAAGATGTCTCCTGGAATGTACTTCCAACAAAACGCCAATGGACCAAGAATCGACTACTATTTCTTCACTTTTAACTTTCCTTTGCCTTTCCAAGTGAGTACTTCAGACAATGATCTAAAAGTTGTTTTAATCACATATTATTAAGCAATTCTTTTCTCCCTTGTCTTACCGACGAAGTAATGTCAAAAAGGCGCACATGACAAGGTAGACTAGACACAGATTTGTTTGCTACCCTTTTGTCGCCTCTTATCAACATTAACTAGGATAGAAAAATGAAATAAATAACATTTGAAAGATGTACGAAACAGGAAAATAAAATAACTCAATTAGCTTTTTGTTGTTTTCCGCTGTTCCTCCCACCGCCACACTATTCATCTTTTCCCTTTCTGTATGGACAATGGAATCACAAAAACGACGCGTTTGGCAGAAGACAAGAACAGCCAAGGCCACAAATCTAACGACTTATAGGGATAAAAACGTAAATTTGTCGTGGAATGGTCGGTCACTTGCTCAGTGGGATCTTCGTCTCTATGCGGTAGTTGAGTCCTCGAAGGGTGGGGGCACTTTTTGATAATAAAGTAGAGTCGGAGGTCATTTTAGAAAGTTTTGTACATTGGGAAATTTGCAACCAAACCCCTTATATTGGCCTTCGAGAGCAAGAGAAACTACCGCGTTTCTTCTCCGAGTCTGTCTTGTTGCTTCCCTTTGAGGTGCTTTAAGCTCTGTTTTATTTGGTCTTTGCTCTTTAAAAAGAAAATAAACAACGAAAACACCCACCACTTCTTTGTAGGAATTTGATCGAACAAGAGAAGAGTCGTTATTCTTAAGTTTTGTTTTAGTTATGGAAAATGATAAATGGAGCTTCGGTCTCTCTGGTTCTTCAAGAAGCTATCAATCTACTATAAAAGCTCTCACCGGTAAGTTCAAGCTTGGATTTTTATTTCTTTATTGGGTTTTATATCGGTATTCATTTGTTGGGTGTTTTTAATAGTGTCGATTGATGGTTTTGCTGATCGCGAATTTGTTTACCGGTGGGTTTATGATCTTGATTTTGAAACAGATCTTTGTGTTGATTTCGAAGAGGAAGAGATAGGGATAGAGGGAGATGATGATTTAGGGGCCGAGTACCCTTGTCCGTTTTGCACCATCGATTTTGATTTAGTTGAATTATGCTACCATATTGATGACGAGCATCATTTAGAAGCTAATTCTGGGGTAATTGTTCGCTTCAACTCTCGTCATGGATATTCCTTATTTCTAGGGATAACTGTTACTCGACTAGTTCTTGCTTGTGCGTCAAAGAGTTATTGGACATTTTTACTGCTGGATTTTTGTGTTTTTGATAATTCTTCTCTCACAAAATTTCATACTGTACCAATTTGCACCTTTGGATATTATACAAGTGAGTTTCTTGCTTGATTTACACATAAATGCTCTAGTCGATGAATTGTTAGAACGATAGTTTGCATAGAAATTTTCACGTTTTTAATATGCTCAGTTGGATCACAGTGACATAGAATCATCTTTTTGTTTCTTCTAAAGCTGTATTCACCTCGCAGGATATTGCAGTCATATATAGACCATTCTTGACCTTTTCAAATCTTTACGTTGATAAAATATGCAGTGTCAGTAATACAATTACTGTTATTGCTTAAGTTCTTGGTTTTGTTATATTTCCACAATTTCAGGCATAAAAGCATTCTATTAGCATGAGAGCCTAGGCAAAGTTTTTTGAATGCATAGGCTCATAAAGCTATGAAATTTGAACTTAGTTCAGAAAGGTGGATTTCCCATGGGAGCTGTATTTGAAATGAAACGTTAACATTTTTCCTTTGATGATTTTCTTGAGAGAAAGACTAGGGATGTCTAATGCTAAAGTGACTCCATTCAAGTGGTGCCATTTATGCAATTGACTCTATACATGTTCAACAACATGCCTTTGTGTGATTTACTTGACATGCCATCTTCATATGACATTCAGTAAAAATAGGTCTTGGCTAGGTTTTAATAATACTCTTTCATTTCAATTTGCTTACAATAGACAATGTCTGCAGTTGCAGGCATGTCCGGTTTGTGCCACAAGAGTGGGAGTGAATTTGGTTGCGCACATACAGATACAACATGGAGACATGATCAAGATATCCTTTGCTAAGTTGATTTGTGCGTTATCTCCCTTTTAACAATTAATGTTGGTTTTGAATACCTTTATTTGTATGGGGTAATTTAATATCGTTATGTGCTTGGTTGGTATTTTATAATGAGTTGAGCTTTTCAGTTTTTTCCTTGACTAGTCATTACAGTTTGCAAAAGTTGAAATTTCAACAAAATGATTTGCATTCAACTCTTTCTTTCCTGAAGAAGGAGTTGGAAGATGGATACGATCAGTCACTAGTCAGGGGGTCATCCTCTACGGTTTCTTCTTCCAAGTTGGCACCTGATCCTTTGCTGTCATTCCTTTCTATTGGACCTTCATCTGATAAGTCAGAATCTGTACAGTCTGATCGCTCAAATGAAGCAACGTCAGAAGAGAAAAGCTCAAACGATAAAGTGCTAGAAAGGTTAGTTGTTCAACAAACCTCATCACTTTGTCTTCCGCATCTTTATCCATCTTAAGCCATTGAGTTACCATGAAATAAAGGTTACTACGAACAGAAAGAACAATTAACAGACAGTAATTATAATAATAGTACAAACCTTTGTGAAAAAATTGCATGTGGAACAATTTGAGCACCAAGCAGGATACAGTCAGCTCCTATGCCATTAAATTAATAAAATCACTCATGTCACTTTGTCATCGTGGTATTTAGTTTTAAGGCTAGGGGTAAATGAGACGTGATCAGATTGTCATTGCATTTGTTAGCATCTGCAGTTCCACGCTAATTAGCTATGAGACAGCATTTGAGCTAGATTTGGATGCATCTGGAGCCCTTTTAAATTGAAAGAAGCGTATATATACCATAAATATGTGATAGAATACAATAACACTAACTTGAATTCAAATAAACATATATTAAAATGGTTGCAAAGAGGTATAGAATACAATAACACTAACTTGAATTCAAATAAACATATATTAAAATGGTTGCAAAGAGGTAATACATGGCTTACCAAGTCATATTATTTGAATACATCAATTTTGTCAGGTTTTCTAAGATGGTTTGGGGTAATTTTATATTGTGCTTTGTATCTTGACACATCACGTCCTCCATCTTTTCTTTGAAGTGTCTGAAGATTCATTGCTTTCGCTTAAACTAGCTTTAATCATTTGTTTACTCAGATGTTTTCTATCCAAGATCCTTTCCTTATTGTGCCTAACTTCAGGGTCATTTGCATGGTTGCAGAAACGTACATCTCACCCCGATGTCCAGTAAGGAATGTATGGAAAAGGCAAAGAGAAGCGAGTTTGTACAAGGATTGTTGTTATCCACTATCTTTGACGATGGTTTATGATTGAAACTCTACATAGCGGTCTTTATTGTTAGCTTCAGATTGTAACAGGTCAATCATCAATCTTTGATGAATGTATATCTCGATAAGGGGAGCTAGGGTAGACTGTGGTAGTAAGCAGTATAATTCATATTGGTGTAACCCATTTGAACAGATGATTGATAAAGGGCATAGACATGTTGCATTTCGTTGTTGGTAGCTCATATGTTTAATGGGAATAGCTTTACTTAACTAATCCCAATCTTGCGTAGTATTCATACGACTTTTACCAGAAAGTTGTCACCCTTGCTCTATAAGGCATGTCCATTCAATGTTCAGCTTTTCCCTCCCGTGTAGGTCCTTAGAGACTGACATAAATGCAGGTCCATAATCACAACACATACAATATATTTCACAACTGCACACGCTCCCTCAATGGATTTTGGCTATTTAGAAGTTAGCAATTCAAATTTCTTATCTACAGTTAATTTCATCTTTTTGTTTTCCATAGATATATCAACTTCCAATGTATTCGCTAAAATTTTACATATCAATACCTACAAGTTCTTTGTTCACCTGAACCACTCTTATTAACTCGTCGAGAAAAGGCCCAATCTCCACTAGCCTTCCAAAGAAGGCATCACGATTGATGATTCGTGATCCATAAAGGATCTATGATTCAGGGGCGCAGCTTTCTTAACAACCATTTCTTTCTTAATTTGGGATCCAATGCCATGAATGTTTTTGATTTCATTTCATCCTCAAAGAGATCACAAGCATCTAGCACAAGATCTTCATCCATGTTTGGTAAAGCTTGGACAGCTTTAACCACGTCTTCTATTGAGATGGAGTTGGCGTTCTCATCCTTTTTTTCGTCTGATAAGTATGGAATTGTGGTCGTCATCTCAGAAGAAGTGCTGGTCTTGCCCATCTCTTTGTTTCTCAACTTTTTCGAATAAGCAGAAGTCGATAGATTTTCCGATTGCCGCTTGTTATTCTGAGTTGACATTTTAGGTATTGACCCTGTTTGTACTGACTGCATCCTAAGTCCACTGGAAGCTGATGTAGTTGGAGACTCGGAAAGCTGTGATGCTCCATGAAACTTTCCTGATTGGACATCATATTCCAGCAATAAAAATTGAGGAAAGGAGCGACCAGTTTCACCAACATTATGATCATTGCAAATCGTACACAGGTCTTTGTAGTATGGAAGAGGTCGAGTCATGAACTGCCTTGCATCAGTATGTGTCTGCAGTATAATAATGTCATAGGTTTAGATGATTATTCAATTGTGTAATATGCATACTTGATTGGAAAATGATCTAGTTTGTTAGTTCACTCCAATTCCTGCAAAACGACATAGTAATCATAATTCTGTCCACAATTTTCCTGCAGGATACACACACACACACGCCACATACCTTGATATAGTCTTGCCATACATAATCATCAGCAATCACCATTTGACGAGTATCGTCCCATGCAAACCCATCCATTTCAAGGAGATTCTTTATGACATTATACTGCCTTCTCAGAGTTTTGTAACGATTTTTTAGAACATCCACATCATAGTCAAACTCAAATTTGGCATTGAAAGATGTAATCATATCTATCCATGCCTGTTTGTGAAACACACCATCGATTTTATTCCCTTTCTGCAATTGTTCCAACATAAGGTCAATGAAATACCGATCCATTGGAGGATGCCAATACGTCCTAGTGCGATTGCTTGTTGATTGAGTTACACGTGATGGGGTCCAATGCAGATCATCTAAGACTTCTTTGGATGTCGAATCATCTACCACATCCTTTGACACAGACATTGCATCAACTCTACTTTCTTGAGGGGCTACAATAGTGCCCTCACCAGGACTTGTCGGTTGAGTGGCAGCAACTGTTTCAGTTACAACTAAGTGAGGCAAGTAATGCAGTTCATTTTCACCTATAACCAACCATCAATATAAGGAAACAATGAGCAAGACTTCCAACACATCAAATATCATTGAAGAACAAGGGTTTCACCTTTTTCTTCAATGCCTTTATTTTCATAGATCAAGCAAAGATCAGGATAATATGGGATCCTTTTGATCCTAAATGTACGAGCATTTGGATTCATCTGCAATCATCATTCATAAGACTTTCAGCAAATAAACAAACCATAAACATAGCAAGGTACAAATTATGTAAATCCTTTTCACCTTGATATACTCATCCCAAACACTATTATCAGCTGTCACCATTTGGTGATTTCCATCCCAGATAAACCCCTCCTGATTAATAAGCTTCTTTACAGTCTTGTATAAATTCCTCAGGGTTTTATACCGGTTCTTCAATACATCTTTTTCATATTGGAAATTGAATTTTGTACTGAACAGTAAAGTCATTTGCTTCCATGCTCTCTTGCTGAACAAATAATCGTCAAACTTATTCCCTCTGCTGACTTGCTGAAGAAGGAGGTCTATAAAATATCTATCCATTTCAGGAGTCCAGATTGTTCTCAAGCGATCATTACTGCTTGCTCCTTTGCCACCCATTTTGTCCGTCTACAGATTTAAACAGGAGATTAGCAGAATTTCCCATTTTCTCACTTCCGCCGTACACATAATCAAGAAAAGCAATACAAATATCATAAAGCTCTCCTGAACAACATTCTTCTAATTTCCAACTTGGGAATTTAGATACTTCAGATAGTTAATGACTGTAACTTGCTAGTTCGTTCGCAAATCGTCAAGGTTCCATTTTTCTTAAGAAGTTTCTATTTTCAAGTTATTTCCTTAACAACATGGACTTCGTCAGTTCATTGAGCCACAGTCAACTGCTTTTAACACCCTTCAGCATATCACACACGGTCGAGCTCTATCTTCTGCAAAAACTAGGAGGACTTTGAGCACCCAAGACCCAATACTTAAGAGCCATGCCAGTACGTTAATAACTGTGTAGACATCGCAATATTTCTAAAGGTGAACGTACAAGATCAATTGGAACCGGATCCATATTTATCTGGTCAAAGAACAACATTGACGTCGAACTACAAATAAGAAAATAAAAACGCACCTGGAAATCGACTAGAGGGAAGGCTGGGATAGGGATAGGGATAGGGACAGGAACAGTGGGATGTTTTTAGAGGTTTAGGGATACGAATTTCCTGGATAAGGGTGGAATACAACGATAACATTGATAGGGTTATCCCTGATTGCAATTGCTCAAGGAGCCTCTATCTGTCACAAATATTATATGACCGTCCAATCGACTACGTGTTTTCCTTGTTCGGTAGCACGTGTTTTTTTTCTGGGCTTGGAGGACTCGCACGTTTCTTTTTCTTCTTTTATTTTTTTTTCTATTTCTTGGATAGCAAAATGCTACTATTAACAGCCTACGCTCAACTTAAACCAAGAGAAATAAGAGAGTTTCATTATTATTAAAATCCTAATTGTTAATTTTATTTTTCTAGGACAGGCATGTGTAAAACAGACTACTCAGACTTGTCTGTGTTTTCCTCTAGAATCTGATTCTAAATACAATCATCTATGGTAAGTAAACTCTTTTATATAAAAAATATGTTGCATATCTCTAAACTCACCTCGTTGTTTGTCTTAATCACTTGCTTTTTACTTCTCTTTCTTTTCCATTCAACTGCAAATTCATATTTTGTTTTATTTTGATCAATTGTTCATGGTTTTCGTTGAAGTCTAAACTTTTTGTATCCAATTGTCACAAACGAAGTTTTTTTTCTTCCATGGATTTCATGCCTTTAGTTTATGCCTTATCAACTGTAGGATCTTATATTTACAACTCTTTTCAATTTGTAGCTTTCTGTTTTGTTTCATAATAATATAGTAGGTATAGTATTTTGACATAAAGTATACTTATATTTTAGATGAGAATTGGATTTCAATTTAATTCTAAATTTGTATGCTAGAATATAATCTATCCTAATCTTTGATGATACAGAAGCCAAGTCTGTGAGGAGTATAAATCTAAAAATAGGGTGTCAGCTTATCAGAAAGATAAGGTTAGTATATTATAGACTTAAATATAACATAATGGCATGTAATTGTTTTTCCCCTTGTGTCAATGTCTCTTAACTCACCTCGTTGTTTGTCTTAATCAGTTGCTTTTTTACTTCTCTTTCTTTTACATTCAACTGCAGATTCATATTTTGTTTTATTTTGACCAATTGTTCATGGTTTTCTGGTGAAATATTTGTTCGTTGAAGTCCATACTTTTTCCATCCAATTGTCACAAATGAGGTTCTTATTCTTCTATAGATTCCAATGCCTTGAGTTTTTGCCTTGGTAAGATCTTATGTTTACAACTCTTTCCAATTTGTAGCTTAATGTTTTGCTTCATAATGATATAGCAGCTATAGTATTTTGATAGAAAGTATACTAATTTTTTGGATGAGAATTGGATTTCAATTTAATTCTAAAGTTGTATGCTTGAATATATTCTATCCTAATCTTTGATGATACAGATGCCAAGTCTGAGAGGAGCACAAATCTAGAAATAGGGTGTCAGATTATCACCAAGATGAGGTTAGTATATTATTCTACTTAAATATAGCATAGTGGCAAGTAATTGTTTTTCCCCTTTATCAATGTCTATCGCTCATTCCTATAATCTTATAACTGCTCTACGTAGTTTCCATCATTCTGTTTGCCCAATTCATATCTTATCATTGCAGTCAATATTTTGCTATATCAAAATATACCAATACAGATGTAGATTTCCTTGACTTGATTTGAATTTGATATATTGCATTTTCGATTAATTAGGTTTAAACTTATGCTCCATTTTAATTGAATTCGGACGTTAAGCTCAATTCATCCCAAATATTATGGTTAAATTGTAGTGCCCCCTTACTATAGGTTATACACCGGAACGCCCGTAGGTCATTCCGATACATATCCTATGCCAAGGGAGAACTACGAGCAGTCACTACATTACTCTCATGGCATCATACTCATAAAACCATAATATAAAATCACTATATTTTGAAACCAAAATGCCTTCTCATATCATATCAACAAAGTAGAAATTTACATGTCTATCAGTTTTCCACTGTCTATATACATTACTCCAAAAGAAAAACTGATACAAAAATCTAACTAGGTCATCCCTAAAAATCCCAACTGACCGACTTGTGTGCCATGAATTCTCTTGTCAACTCGATCTACACGGCAGGAAAAGTCTCTTTGGAGCAAGGAGTCTACTCTCTCGATCCTGAAAAATAATTTGCAATTTTGGGTGAGTTTGCTAATTCAGTGAGGAATCATCATCGATGGTTCACTTAATTCATGCATTGCGCAATTATAATACAATAGCAAAATCAGAAATTGCACAAAGTAGTTATCACACAATTATAAACATTTAACCTTTTCCCAATCCACAATTCAATCAAATGCATAATAAGTGAATACATGACATTTTCCCATTTTATTTCAGTGTTGTGACTGAGCGCCTGTACTGTCCCAATCTGGGCGCATTAATCAGTGAGCCTGAGGCTCTAAACTGTCCCAAAATGGGCGCATTGAACATTGAGTTTGTAGCTCTGAACTGTCCCTTTTCGGGCATATTAAACGTTGAGCTTGTAGCTCTCGGTGGTAGCTCTAGTCACAACTGTTATTAATAATCATGCACAGAATTCATTTATCGCAATTGTACAATAACACATTTCAATCAAACCCAATTTATCACAATTAAGCAGAAATTCACAATTATTCACATTAAACTCACGGTTGCAATTTTACAGATTGCGAACACGAACATTTCACATTTTCAGACGAATAACACTTCAATGTCAAACTCCCAATCTCTCAGACCTTCGGTCTGGAATTTCAGTCATAACAATTCACACATATCCACCATTATTCTTCACAGAACTATAAATGCAGAACTTTAACAATCAAAGATTGAGGAACCATCTAGGTTACTCACCTGTAACTTCCGAGCTACTGCCTGGAAGTCCTAGCAACGTCCGTAGAATGACGTTCCAACTGTGCCTCTATAATAGTCAAAATAATCCCATATTACCAAATGTACAATCAGAAAGATCCATTAATGCACATGTAACAATTAGAAGTGTACAATGCATGTTCGTGACATTCCCGGCGCTATTTCCCAAATTTCACTTTCTTTTGTCTCAAAACCAACTTTTCATACCATATATACTACAACATTCAGACAAAACCCTATACTTCTCAAGAAAGACCTCAAAGCCAAAATTACTATTTACTAGATCAATTTCACCCATTGTAGACTCCAAAAGTATTTCATTTATTTGAGAAGCCCCGAAGTTATACTCCAATTACTAAGAAACTATCCTTAGGTTGAAATAGAAAACCATACTCAACTTTCATTTAAAATCTGAGATCTTACTAACTTGAATTCAAACTTTCTTTCTTCACAACAATTGTAGACCTCTTTCTCTAGTTTATAACGAATCAAAAATCACTTCATTTTGAGGTCTACATCATCTGTTATGTTCCAAAAACTAAAACATATCAGTTCAGAAAAATAGGTCTCGCAGCGGTCAAAAGACGCTCGCTGCGGCGTCAGAAAGTAGCTCACCGTGGCGTGGCATTTCAGGGCTAGCCGCGGCAAAGTTCCACAAGCTCGCCGCTGTAAGGCCCTCGCACACGCCACGGCGAGAACATTAATTCTCGCCGCGTCGTGGCACAGAGACGCCACGACATGCGGGTTCCTGGCCTTCTTCTCCGACACTTTTTTCACATTTTCTCTTCCAAATTTCAGCCATAACTCAACCTAAACTACCACAATCTTTCACATTTAATACCATAAATGCATCTAACCCACAAATAAACAACATATAAGAAATTTCCTTACCTACTCAAGCTTCCCACTCTTCAAAACTCCCGAAAATTTCTCTAAGTCTTCATCTCTCACTAACACCCGTGGCCAACTCTTAAACTCTCACAAATCATCATCTTCTCAAGGGTTTTAGTTGGTCTTACTCAAGAAAGAAGAAGCAAACAAGTGGACAACGAAAGGTTTTGTAGAGAGGGTGAATCATAACCAACGAAGGAGGGAGAAGAAATGCCCTAAATGAAGGAAATGATATACTGCCAAAATGATTTTAGTGTTTTCCAAAGGGGATGTCGAAAACCTAAGGCATTTGGTGATCTTAATAAGCCTTCATCCCTAGAAAACTTGCCACTTGTCATTTCCTCAACATATTTAAAGTTCTTTCTCTTTTCAAATTCATTTCCAGTCCAATTTGTCCCCAAATTCCAATGGTTCCACATTTTTATTCCCAAAATCATGTATCTAATTTTCCCATTGCCATTGGACAGTTATTCTAGTACTATAAAGTCAATTAGTCCGTTACTTAGAAAAATTCTCCGGTCCGTACTTTTTCTCCCAAAATTTCAGAAAAATTTCTAAGAGTCACTAACAACTGAAAATCACTCCTAAGACATTCCAATTCAAATTTTCAAACGCAATAATCTCATAATTCACAAAACAAATCATATTCAAGTACAAATGCCGGGAAATGTCATGAATGCATGTACAAATATGTGCATATGCAAAATGTATCATTCCTCTATATTTAGAGGCCAAATGTATGAGCATATCAAAAATATGTATTCCAAACTCCTAGCCCGTCCCAAATGACCAATTTACCCTTCCCATCGGTGATGGGATGTTACATAAATATAGTTTATTAGACTAAATCAATTCAGACTGGGTTTAAATTTAGAAATAATTACTCTTCCATGTATCTGCATTTGTTTAGTGTTACGTTTTTAATCTTAATAACATTGCATTTGTTTTGGAGAAAGGATCCATATGTATGTTGCAAGTAGTTGACCAATATTAGATTCGTTAATTACATAGATTTATTTTATTTTTCCTTTGTTAGATCAAGAATGTTTATATTTTACGATTTAATCACATGTTGGTGATTTCTTTATGTACTTTTTTTTATAAAAATTTATATATCCGTTATTTAGATGAGCTCTTTTTAAGGATGGGTATGTTTAATGCTTTCTATTTATTAGTATCATGACTTTACCTCTTTTTTGCTGGCAGGTTGATAGTGGCTCAAGGCTCAAGTTTCTTCGTGTCCTATAATTCATATTCTTTATCATGATGCTCCTACAACCAACTATATCAAGATTATATTTCTATGGTGGGATGATATATATATAATCAGAAAATCAGTTGGGGGAAATTAGGGAAATTTTGCTTCCATTATTAACTTTGCTTATTTTTATTTCGAGGTTGATATTATGACAATATTTTAGGATCTTTTCCAGTATAATACTTCAATCGCTAATGTCTTTATCTGAATTAAGTTGTGATTTTTAATTGTAGAATATCAAACTACACTTTGTTGTGTAAAACATCTTTGAATATTTATTAATTTGTTTTTATTCATATCAAATCCGATAGTTATTATATTCTATATAATATAATATTTATAAATGCACTACTTAATTACCAACATAACGCATTCCTATGACTATTAAAAAGTCAAGGCCGTGCACCTTAACTCACAGCCGTGCACACCTACTAACATATTTCCATAAATTTTTCTAAGAACACTCCTTCGGCTCACTGTTCATGATAAATCAATCAATGAAAATGAAGTCATTTGGCAATACTTTCTTTTAGAAAATTGTTCTCCTATCTCTTACATTTCTAATGAAACCAAAATCATTCAATTTGATTCAGAATCTGAAAGTTATATCTCAAACATTTTGGACTATTCATAACAGAAAATAAAATTTTGTAATCAACTTTAATTCAAAATATGGAATCATAGATACAGAATAAAATTCAATGCTTTTAGACAATTTGTATCTCTATGTCTTTAGTTTACTATAAATTAAAAATAATTCCATTCAGATAACTACAACACAAAATATCTTCAAAATACCGAAGGAAGTTACATGAAAATACTCTAGTTATCATTTTCCAGAACTTCACATCATTTTCGTCCCACTTTTATCACTCAATCTCTCCCTGTTGATTTCAGATGGCCATAATTTTTGGTGGAGATGTAGAACAACGTGTTTCGAATCTAATGGTTCAAGTCTATGTCATTTGGAGGTCAGGAGGACAAGATATGGTGAAAAGATGTTCAAAAATTTTACCAACTAAAGAAATCATTATCGTGCATGAGCACAATCGTGATTTTGCAACAAAGTCACGATCGTGCATCAGCACGATTGCGATTTTACAATCTATTTTCAAAGTTACAATTGTGTATGAGCATGATCACGAGTTTTCACTCGATGTTGTGATCATGCTCCAACACGATCGCGAGTCTCCTGAAAATAAAGGAAAGATACGATCGTGCAAAAGCATGATTGCACTTTTCATCCTTGAGCTCTCCACTGCAACTCCTTCTAGCTTTTTTCTTAATTCTTTCTACTTTGATTCTCAACCTTCTTGGCTCCATTTCTTTGATCTATGCACTTCTGAATTATTCCTAGAATCATTATCTTTAGCTTCATTTGAAACCTAGGTACCTTCAGCGTATTTTTCAACCTTCTTTTCTTCTTCACCTTGATTGACATAGCTACATCTTCCCCAAACTTCAATACTAGCTGCATAAAACAACATAATTCAACATTTTTTGCATATTCATTCTCTGCATTTTCCTCATTTTCTTCCTCTAACTTTCATTTTCGACTCTTATTTCAGCTCAGCACATTATTGAACAAATTAAAACCATAATTAACACCAAATATCCAAAAACATCTCATATTCACTCTCACTGCTTGAGACTTTGTTGAAACAAGTAAGTGATTTTTAATGATGTTTTAGTAGGTAAATGAGTACATGCATGTGAGGTTAGAGAAGTGTAGTTTTGGTGATGAATGAATTAGATGATCGATTTGTGAACTAAGAATTGTTTGAAGATAATATGAAATAGGTTCTGATTTGGATATGCAGAAGTTTATGAAAATCGATGAAAATATATATGATACGTCTGCATAAAGTTGTATGGGCCATGTACACATGACACTAGGCTCTTGGTGGCCATATATATGTGTTCTTAGGTGTGGGATGATCTTTCACGTGGGAATCAAGAGGAGTTTACGTGCAAGCTTAGTTGTTAAGTTTCCTTAGGAATAGGACAAGTTGTTGAGTTTGTTTAGGAGCTTGTTACTCTGTTATGTTAATTTTACTCTGTCACTATTTTTGCAATTTTACTCTATTATTGGTGTCTGTTATTTTTGTTTCCATATAGCAAGGTGGTGTGTGTAGGAACGCGTATGGTCCGAGTATTCACAATACGCTGCGGAAAAGACCATACAAAATTATCAAGTATAATCGAAAACACGAGGATTAACGAAAATACCTTATTTTCGTGGATGGATTGTTTCTTTTCGGATTCCAAGACACTGCAAAACGCGAATGCCCTCTACCGGTATCCACACGAGCATGCACGATCCG
>JANZLF010000009.1:20425127-20439143 GCA_026546835.1 Erythroxylum foetidum
TTGAGTATCAGACTCACTGTTGTCCTTCCTCTTGCGATTGGGTCAAATCAGCTTGGTTCCCTATAATAAACCAAGTTTCCATACAATTAATATCCATAGCAAACATTCAATAAAGCTCGAAAAGTACAAAGTAAAGCGTTAAAAGTCTCCATCCGACTCCCATCGAAAATCTCAAACTCTTCGAAACAATTCCAAAATATCCTTTTTCATACAACTCATAGTCCTTAATTTCTAGATCATAACGAATCCGAAATCACCTCAATTGGATATCTACACCAAAAGATATCCTTAAAATATCAAAATCTCACTTTCGAAAAATAGGGGCTTGCCGCGACGTCAGGACGTTCGTCGCGGCGAACGAATCGTGCTCGCCGCGACGTGCACGCATGAGTCGTGGCGCACGCACACCACGTCGTCTGCTCCTCGCGGCCAACAAATGTCACACATCGCGACGTCTCCTATCGCACGTCGCGACGTCCACACCATTTCACACGTCGCGACGAATAACATAAAATTTATTTACGCGTCGCGACGTCTGGTCTGGAGCTCGACTCCGAAACCCAGATTTTTGCAGAACCCAAGTACGATTCTTTCCCTTAACCAAATCCAACATATCTAAACAATAAATCAAGTCTTAAAATGCATTTCTAACCCATTCTCAGCTTCAAATCCATCGCAAACACATCAATCCAAGAAAATCCCTACATTTCCACCCGAAAACCCTAAATCATCGTTTTCACTCAATCCAAGTTATCTAACTGTTTAATCCTTCTAGAAACAAGATAGAAAGGATGTAAACTTACCGATTGAAGCTCTAAATCCGTCGAAACCTGTTGAAAACGCAACTCTCTTCTCTTTTCTTCCCTCACCACCGACGACACTACCTCTTCCTCTTCTCCCTTTTCTATTTTCTTTCTTTTCTTTTCTATTCTAATTCTCTTCTTGACCTAAGGGCATGGACAATGTCCACTATGCCCTTCCTAGAAGTCCAAGCCCAATACACATTAGGTTAACCCTTACACAATAATCCTCTAATTTCTTAATTCACCTTAATTAGTAATCTTAATTACGCTTCAATAACCACTAACATACTCAAATAACTCAAACCAAGCCATAAACATATAATTATCCTAATTCATGCTTAATGATATCATTAAAAAAATTCGGGGTCTAACACCAACTACTATATAGACTACTCTTCTAGAATTTTACTTCCTATTAAGTGATCTATTGTCATCTATCCATGTTTTTTATTGGTACTCTTTTCTTACGGGTAGACAAGCTCTTTGTATTTCTTGAGATTAGTAGTTTAATTAGGACATAAGTAAGGATTCAATTTATGTAAGGATTTAATTGAAGTAGTCATCTCAAGCCAAGCAAATAAGTTCTTAGTTTTGGTACAAAAGTAAAGACTCAATTCAAATAGTCATCTTGAGCCAAGAATAGTAAAACTAAATGAATAATAAATCTCTAACATGTTAGATCAAAATACATGCCCAATTTTATTGATCATAAATTCAAATTGGTAAATCCTTAAGAGGATAATCAAAATTGACCTAAAAGGTTAGGTCAGGTTAAATAGAATGAAGGATAAATGTCTAAAAGATTAATCCCAATTTCATATATCATAAATTTATATTGATAAATCATTAAGAGTTTCACGAGGAAAAATACATACTGCACTTCCCACCCACTCCTGTGTCACAAACCAGCGTACAAAACGCAAAAGCTTAAGCTTTTGCCTCTTAGTACTTTGTTGTGAGCAACCTCTACTCTATTGCGCTGCTTTTTCTTTCCCCTACCCCTTTTTGTTTACAAAATACAGAAGCTTAATATTTGCCTTGTTCAACACACAGAAGTTTCATCTAGCTAGTTCAAAGCTCAGAATGTTTTGCTACAAAATAGTTGGTTAATTTACTTATGATAAACTTGTGTTTTGATTCATGATTGAATAATCTACTTCAAACTAAAATCCAATCAATTAGTAGTTACAAAATAATTATGTTTCAAACCGAAACATAATTGTTTTCCCTTTATTTGTCAAGTATTGGAGTTCAATCTATGTAGCCAAAGAGGTTAACAAATTGAGCTCTTTAACAACTAAATTATTATTGAATCAATAATTTCTTTTTATACATAGATCACGAGATGGATAGTTTGATTCACCATAGAATTCACTTCTTATATGTTGTAGACTTCTTCATGCCATTACCATTCAGACTAAACTCTTGATACCAGTAGGCGTTGCATTCTTTGTTTGAGCCAGGACTTCTTTAGCGCTGAAAGAGAAAAAAATAATTGCCTACGGTAGTCTTATGGGCAACACATGGAATCATTTTATTTTATTATTACTGACGAAATTATAGCTGTAGCTTAGGCCATACAAAGAGAGCTTAGGCTATGGAGCATTATTAAGCCCAGTTTTTATTCCCCCGCGTAACATCGACCATGCTAGCTTGCACTGGTGCCATCACTTGCATTCCTTCGCTCTCTATACCCTGAAAATAGGGGCATCAGACAATAATAAAGAAGATTTATGAATTTTTTTGTTTTAAAACTTAGAAGATATATTATTTCAGACTTACTGATTATATTCAATCCGAACATTGCCAGCATCAGGATTTGCAATTTGGGAGAAAGCTTCCTGGGAGAGATCAATGGTTCCGCGGCAGCCTGTTGGACAGTAGTCGACAATGGTGACCACAACACTGCCACTCTTGCATGGATTTGGAGTATTGTTAGTGCCACCGATACACCTTACGCTATATCTTCGGCCACATGCTCTCCTGTTGTCCCATATTGCATCGCTTGCAGCTGCAATCAGCACTCCTTTGTCTTGGTTTCCATAGCACGAAGATGCTGCATCTCGAAAACAAAGCAAGCAATGGTTAACAACAAATTTTATGACTAATTTCATTCGTATCTAGTTCAACTACTTACGGACGTAAGGCGGAGTGTAGAAAGTGGCGGTCCCTTGATCAGCACGTGTGACTGAAGCAAAGCATACTGCAACAATGCCAATAATCAAGATGACTTTCTTGGTAGCCATATCTGCGCTATTGCAACTCAATGATTCCAATTCTCTAAGCATTCGATGGTTCATTTCAGAAGAGTGGCCTCCATTTTATAGCCAAATTCGCGGGGAATACGACTGCTGTTGTTTGATATTATCTATTATTTTATGAGGCCGCGATACAAGCCGCCCTTTGTGGTGACAATTCTTTTTAGGTGGATCAACTAGCTTGGAAGTGATTTCTAAGAATAGTACTCCACTTGGAATGGCGTTATCTGACAATGACCGCTTCTGGATTTTATTGCGTGTCATATTTAGTCAGACAACATATTTCTAGATGGTTTATCATGACTTCCACAATTTTTCAAGACATTCAAATGTGTAGGATGTCGTGTAGAAGATAAGTACTCTATTCATTCCTTACTAAGTGTAGATTTTTGACTTCATTATAAATTTGGTGGAAAAGGTTTGATTTGGCAGTGATAATTGACAAATTCAATGTTATTTTTCCACCAGAGTCGAAGAAAAAGACTTAGGACACTGAGTTAATGTAGGCATGCATGAACTATTTGAACAAAAATAAACTTTGACTAGTAAGCTGAATCAACTAGATAATCTCAAGCACGTAATAGTTAGCTAACGAACATTACAACTAAATCTAAATTTTAGTCAATTATACACGTATGCACCTTTGAAATAGTGAAGAATATTATCTACCAAAAGTTGGCGAGTGAACGATATTGAGGGAGTGTCACTACTCACCATTGATTTACTAGTACATAGATATAAAATTTGTAATCCTTGGTGGGTTCTTTATGTATGTGTACGCATACTCTTCAATTAATTTTGTGTTTAAGTTTAAAAGGTAATAGCAATTCATAGGATTAATTATAAAAAAAACATTTCAATCTTTACTCAATTTTACAAATATAGTCCAAACTTTTAAAAATGACAATTAAATACTTAAATTTTCAAGATTAATTATTAAAAAAATTCAATCTTTACTCAATTTTACAAATATAACCCAAACATTTAAAAATGACAATTAAATACTTATATTTTTATTTTTTTTCTAATTCTAGTCCTACGTTAGTATCTCTATTAAATTTACTGATGTGGTTCACTACGTATTATAAAAACTTTTAACATTTATACACGTCAGCCCTAATCAAACTAACTAATTAAGATTAACTAAACTATATCGTTTAGTTAAAAAGTTTCAGGATCATTCTCGATTTATATATTAGATTTGGATTCTTGTGGATATACAATATAATTTGATTTCCTTATTCTAATAGATCTCCTTAATTATAGCACCAACATCCTCTTATGGAGTATGTTGTTATTGGGTGCTTTTAGATAATTTCTGAATAACTGGATCTATTAAATTCTTAACAATTTGTAGAATTTCTTGATTGTCATTTATGTTAATCGTAAGCTGTTGAATTTCAACAGTTAGTTGTATAACGTGTATTTGAATTTTAAAAACTTTGTAAATGACAATCATCTTACTGTTTGTGGGCTAAATTTTTAATTCAAACATATTTATGCTAAATTTTATAATAAAACTATCAAATTATATTTCAATTTCTAATACATGTGGGAAAATTAGAAAAAGTAATTTGATATTCTATCCTAATTAATTTTTCAAAAATAATAAAAATTCTTGTAGGATAAAATTTATCATGCTAAAATAATTAACTACAACGAAATGTCTCAACTCTTTATGTGATTAATTACATATATATATATAATTATATATAATTAGGATTGTTGTAGCTAAACCCTAATAATTAATCACTAAAATATTTAGTTTCAAAAACAATCACTAAAATATTTTATTCAAAATTCTACTCACAATGTAAAATATAAACATAATAATTATGTGAGATTCTGATTCATGATGAACATTTACACAAATATAACTGTAACACACAATAAATTAGAATATAAGCTTCAACTCAGTTGGCAGAGGCTCATCATACGCCTCATATGGGCACAAGTTCAAGCCTCAGTTGCATCAGAATTTGATTTTAATAAACAAATAAAATGATGTAATTTGATAGAAGGGTCATAACGACTTGGTTCATGATCTGTTGAATACTAAATAAAACTAAATCAACAAACACCACCAACCTATTTTTTAAGATGTAAAAACACTCCCAAAACACTTAATTGAATTTTTCTACCTTTAATTAAAAACATAACTTCCAAAACAACTCTAAAATTAAAATTTTTTAATCTAATTTAGTTTTCAGAATTCGAAAATTTCTAAAAATAAAAACAAGGCAGAAGTTATTATGGTCTGACACCAAATTTTAGCCAATTCAATATATATTTAACAGTAATATACCTTAGAATAATAAATTAACTGAATGCATAAGATATTGGAACACCTCCTGCTCCTGCCATTGATGTTCTTTATTGAAAAGTTTGGGTTTTTTAGAAGTCCCAAAAGTCTGAAAAAAAACATGTATCAATGTGCTCCCATCAAACATATTATAGGACGTTAATATCTATTAACTATATAAAGTTGGATCATTCATAGGTATTAAATCAAAATATAAAAAATAGAGATTGCATTTACTGAATTTTTTTTTAGCATATCTGATTTTACAAATCTATTGAAGTTACATTATTTAACATATCGTTAACGGAATAAAGAAATAAAACGAAACTCCACAAGACAAAGGTATTTGGTGCACACCGTCTCAAACAAGCTGAGCTCAAGAGGAATGTACAAGAGACGAAGCTAAGTTGAATGGATGGACCTTGCAAACCTTGTCTCGAAGTCAACAGATCTCAATAAAAAGTTTGGGTTCATGTGGTACACCCTGACTCGGTCTCGAACTTTTCAGTATGACCTTCATGATTGCCAGGCTCAAGCTTATAAAAAACTCGGATCAATCCCGGCCCATTGCCAAGCTTATTAATGCTAAATTCTTATATGAATAATAAATCGATTTCTATATCAACTCATAAGCCAACATTTCCCTCTGCCAAACCGAAAAATAAAAAATTTCCATCCCCTATTTGCAATAGAAGACAATTTTTGTGTTTCAGTTTACTGTTACAACTCTCAACTGTAAAGCAATGAAATCTGAAGGCATATCCCATCTACCCAGTAATAAACATGGACATGAGCAAAGAATAAGGAACAAACGGAGTAAAAGAGTACATATTGTGTGGTTTTGACCTGTCGAAAAGGATCTTCAATTAGTATTTCCCCATTTGATATATAGTTCTTGGTATCACAGTCAGCCTAGGAGGAGGAGCAGCATCATTCCACCAGCATCGATTCAACCACATGTAGAGGCTTATGGGGAAAAAGAGGGATCAAAGACAAGTGCCTTAAAGCCAAATAACTCGAGCAGTAGAAACCTGGACTCTCAGCTTCATTCCACCACTAACTTGATTTCGCTGCACAAAGGATCATAGATGTTAAGAGTAAGTACATAACTATGTTTGCAAATTGCATTTATGAAGGAGAAACTGCAGTGGCATTATTCTCCAAGAGAAAAGAATTCCATAATTTGGAAAGACCACCTCCTCCCGCTAAAAAATGGAATCCTCAACAAACCTATAAAGCCAACTGAGCCAGCACGAACAACTTTAAACTCCACATCCACCTACATCTAAGATGTCTCAGCTGCCCAGAAGGCTTGCCTTATTTTCATGTCAGAAAAACAGCACCTCAGTCTACTCATTCTGGGACACGAAAGACACATACCTTAACGGAAATTAAATCCACCAGAGGGAACATCACTTTCTCCAAAATTAAATCCAGACTGGGCAGCATCACCTGGCGGCAATGGCTCATTTTCATCATCTTCAACCCAATATGTCTCAAGAATCTTTACTGCTTTCTCATATATATCATTGTTGTCATGACTCTGAAGGTTCTCAATCTTTTCCAACCCCTCAGCATCATCAATCATTTGAGCATACAGATTTATATCTCCTGTGTTGCCTAAACTCTTCTCTGCCTCCCCAACCTTCAGAATATTTTCAAGACCTTCTAAGCAAACTGTGACAATTCGAGGGTCAGGACAAATCAGGAGGTCACAAAATGGCTTGATACACCCCTGACTCACCAGAAACCTGTAAAGCACAAAGAAAATCATATCTTTCAACAAATGCATGAACCAAGTGTATAACAAGTATACAAATCACAATAGTAGAAATATAACAGAAGTTTGTGGAGGGACATCTATACTTGATCTGTTCATGTGTGCCACCAGATGTTGCATTTGAAATTGCCCAAGCAGCCTCTTTCTTGATCTCAAATTCAGCATTCTGAAGCAATTGGACAAGGGGGCCAATGATAGCAGCCTCAATTACAGCCTGAGTAATTGCAATATACTTGCCTTCATTGGGTAGGATATGGAAACAACAACAGAATTTTAAAGCAAGATAACCCAAAAATACATAGTTAGACTAAAGATGCCTTTGGCACATTAATAAATTAACCTGTATCTGATGGACATTCCCAGCAGTAATATTTGAGATTGTCCAGCATGCTTCTTTCTTTATGCTCTTCTTGTAGTTATTTGCCAGTAGGTTCAAAAGGCGTGGAAGAGCTTGATTGTTTATTATAAACTGAAAAAGATCAAAAGAATCAACACATAAATGGAAACTACAAAAATGCATGTTCTCTATATCCACAAAATGTGATCCAAGTTAAAATCATTAGAAAAGGAAGAAAAGGAATATAAGGCAATTTCCTAAAATGGAGGAGTTACATAAACTTTTATATCAGTTTGTCTTGCTCAACCAGAAACCTGATTGCCACCTTGAAACATAAAGACTAAAAGACCAAAACTTAAAACTCTAAAACTACTATTTATATTCTCAATTTCAATTCCTAGTACCAAGGCAATAATCTTTTAGTCCAACACTAGAATGGTAATTCCATATCTGAATCCTCATTCTCTCCCTCTCCCCGTGGATCCCATTGTTTTACTCTTTCCTGAGAACAAAGCATAACTTCAAAATAGCAGCACCTCCCATTTTAATTCACTAAAATGCTATAGAAATATAACCAGAAGGAAATTAGGGAAAAAGAATGAAAAAATAATGGAAAAGAAAATACACAAAGAAACAAAAAAGAAGTCATGAAGTGATGAGTACCTGTGTCTGCATATCATCTCCAGTAACAACATTTCCAACTGTGCGCAGAGCAGGAATAAGCACTGTTGGAGATGGATGGCTAGAAGATTAAAACAAAAAAAAAGGAGCAAATTAGCTTTCATAGCTAGAATGAATAGGCATTCATCTGAAAGATAAGACTAACTCACAGTAAAAGTTCAATAAGTCGGGGGCAGACACCAGCATCAATAACAGCTTGGATTTTGTCATTTGTTCCATCTGATAAATAAGAAAGTGCCCAGCATGCATCTGTAAGGACTTCTTCATCATTTGAGTGAAGAAGATGCTCAAGAGCTGGGAGAGCAGGCTTTGTCTGCCCGTTCAATCATATAGGTTTTAGTAAGAAATTCAAACAAGGAGAGAAAGCATTTCTCTTCATCCAAAAGCTCAAATCAATCCCCCCTACCTGGTCAAATAAAGGTTGTGGCTTGCCCCTGCAAAAGTTGGATAATGTCCAAGTTGCATTTCTTAGCATGGACAGCTTTGCATGCTCATTAAACTGTGCAAGCAATGGCATCAAGGCTCCATGGCCAAGTACAAGATCACGACATTTAGGAGAGTCACCAGCAATATTTCCCAATGCCCAGACAGCCTGCAATTTGAGAGAAAGAAAAAAGCTTAAATCAGCACAGCGGCTTCATGAATACTGATAAGCAGTTAATCAATTTGAAGGTACACGCCAAATATAATTGGCTATCAAGAACTAAAGAGAAGCACTTACTATATCAAAGAAATATATAAACATGACAATAGACTTGGATTTGGACTTGCCCTTGCAAAATTTAAATTCATTAAAAATGAAAAAGAAAAAGAAAACCTAACATAGACCATGCACCTGTTCCCTGACATCATCTGAGGGTGAACCTAAAAGTCTAACAAAAACCGGGACAGCCCCATGGTCAATTACGACCTTTGTATTCTCCGATGTCCCAGAAGCAATATTTGTGAGAGCCCAAGCTGCCTCAAACTAAGCATATCAGACAACAAAGGCAAAAGTTAAAGTGGGACTAAGCAGTTAAAATTAGATAAATCTTCAAGAGTATAACCAAACAAAAATAAGATGGAGAATAAATTGAAACCTGAAGTTGAGGAAAGTCATCCCTTCCGAGAAATTCAACAAAACGAGGAACAACACCAGATTTTACAACTTCATTAATTGGAGGATAACGCTCTACATAAATATGCAAAATATAATAGTTAAATTTTGGGACACACATGCTGCATCAATATGCTATATAGAACATAATATCGCCTCAACCTATTGAGAGTAATTTGCGGAAATGGGTTGTCGACTCGAGTTGCAAATTTCTCTCGTCCGACCACACTCCTGCAACCATTGCTGGAAGACTTTCCAACTGCAGCCACGTTAAAAACAGCATGAGATTGATTCAAGTTAGCCGAGTGCAACACATAAGAAATCACGTTCCCTAAGTTAAACCACAACACAAATAAATTATACCATGATTTGGAACACCTTTTCCCCTAACATATTTGCATTATATTCAAAAGTTTGCTCACAGTGAATCCATTTCTTTATTCTAAAAGGAAGGGCTTAAAGATATCAAATGATGTAAAGACTACCTGACTCATTTAGAATCAACAAAGTGAAATCAGTCATAGACAAACACCTATGCAAGATTCTAAAAAGAAAACAATAATACTTGCTAATGATCTAACCAGGAACGAAACAAAATTATGATCTAACGGTTACCCAAATAGCTAAGTAAAAGTTAGAGAAACCCAAAGAGCATAACTCAAAATACTTAGCCAAACAAGACTAGAAGCAAATAACGCAAGGAACCTTCTTATCGGCACTGGAACTGGTGAGAGAGGAAGTGAGTGGTTGTTGATGCTGAGCTTGAAGTCCTTCGCGGCGCTTCTTCAACAAATTCTCTTCTCTTTTGTTCTTCCGAATCTCCACCATATTATCCTCCCTCCTCCGCCGCCCTTCGTCGGCGTCCACCGCCACCTTGTACCGGTTCCTCCGGACTTCCGTCCTGGCGCTGGGTCTCAACGACATCTTTCACTCGCCGGAATCGAATCGAAAGAGGTAAAAGTGAAAAAAACCTAAACAAATCCGAATGAGGATTCAAAGCGTTGAGAGAGTGAAAGAGTGTGATCTGGGGATTTAGTTGAAATGAGATGTGGGGTGGCGCTATAATTATAGAGGGTTTCATGTTTCAACCACCGGAGGCTATTGGCAAAGTGGGCTTGGCTTTTGGGTTTATTAACGGTAACTGCCACTGTGATTTTTGAATTTGAACTTGCGTAGCGTCTAACGTACAACCACCGCCGCCGTGAACCCGGCCCTCTCTAGTTGTCAGGCGGATTATTTGGCTCCCAATTGTAAACTCTTCATTATTTTGTAATTAAATCATCCTCAGCTGAGTTTGTACGAGTATCCATTTGGTAGATCTTATTTATTAAATAAATACATACTCATAAAAAAAATAATAAAAATACGTAATGTATTCTTATCTGTGTATTATTCGAAGACATTGTCTGGATTATAAATAAGGTAAGCAGGCCCGTCAGCAAAAGCTTAAATGATGAAGCCCATTTCCCAGTTTCCACGTTAAATTTCTAAAAATTACTTATATATTTATAAATTATTTTTTTACCAGAGTAGAGTTGAACATTAGGCTTTACTTTACACTATAATAATAAGTTTAGCTCTAGCTCCGCCCACAAACACCGAGGTTTGAGTTTGACACCCCGTGAATCAGAAACCAAACCCAGGATAAGGAAGGCAAGCATAGACTCAAAGAATGCGATGTTCCATGGAGAATAAGCTGTCATCGGTGGCAAAGACATTTACTTCCTCACTCATCCAAGAACTCTCCCTTTTAGCAGAGAGTTGCAATGCCATCAACCTCGCCGAAGGTTTCCCGGACTTCCCTGCTCCGTCTGGCATTAAAAACGCCGCCATCTCAGCCATCAACTCCGACTTCAACCAGTACAGGTAATAGATTAAAGCATGTGTGTAGTAGCGCGTTTTAGTGGTTTTTAGATGCTGTATTTGTCGATGTTCATTTCTGTGGTCACTGTTGCAAACTGAGGCACGTGCAAGGAATTTGTGACCACTTGGCGAAAAATATGAAGGAGATGCATGGTTTGGACGTTGACCCTCAAACGGATATTGCTATTTGCTGCGGCCAAACTGAGGCCTTCGCGGCGGCTGTATTCGCAAGTAGGGTTTCTTCTCCGTTTGCACTTCGCATTGTAGAAAGTTGAGGGTTACTGTTTTCTGAGCCTTATGTTACTCGTTGTTTCTGGGTTCAGTAATAAACCCCGGCGATGAAGTTATTGTTTTTGATCCTTCCTTTGTACCGTATGATGGATGCATTAGGATGGCTGGAGGAGTTCCTGTAAGCTCTTTGTTTACAACTGAATCTAACCTGTTTTAACGTTATTACAACTGGTTGATATTGATGGAACTACGATTTGAACTTCAGGTGTATGTGGAACTTGATCCGCCTTACTGGAATTTGGACCTAGACAAGTTCAACAAGGCTTTTACTGCAAGAACAAAAGCTGTAGTATTAAACAGGTAAAATGAGAGCCAACTATTAAATCAAATAAGATAATTTCTTGTTTGTGTTCCATGCTGTGATAATGTTTGAGAAAGATGGCGTAAACTTTGATTTTAGATGCTTACTGACAAGAAATAACACAGTCCTCACAATCCAACTGGGAAGGTTTTCACAAAAGTTGAGCTTGAGGCTATTGCTGGCACTTGCTGCAGAAGGGATTGCTTGGCAATAACTGACGAAGTATGGAAATCTTTGGCCTGTAATTGTATGATTACGTCGATTAGTGACTAATGGAGTTTCTTGACAACCGCCATGCTTCCTTTTTGTGGATGAAATCATTACGGATGCTTATTTACCACCTTGGACAGCCCTCAGTGGTGTTCTGCTCTTTTTCTTACTTATATTAGTTGCTTTGTTATCATTATAAGAGAAGCACCTAATAATTTCCCACCTCAGATTTCAATAAGCTTATAATAGAGAAGATATACTTAAAAGTATTTCTAAATTGTTTATGGGATCATGTTGCTGCTTGTTGATTGAACTTGCAGCAAACTTGGGAGACTTACAGATGTAGTTGTTTTCTTCCTGCAGGTGTATGAGCATATCACATATGACAACATAAGACACATATCACTAGCTACGCTTTCAGGAATGCAGGAGCGGACAATCATCACATCTTCCTTGTCAAAAACTTTCAGTGTCACGGGTAATAGATAATATAGCACCTCGCTGCGTTGTTTATTGAATTTGCTCGTTCTGGGAAGTCGTATTATAAGACTGTCCCATTTTAATTGGTAGCCAATTTTCCATTCTTATCATGGACTCTGTTACTGTTATGTTTTCTTTATTAGGGTGGAGGGTTGGATGGGCAATTGCTCCACCTTGCTTCGCCTCTGCAATTAGAAACATTCATGCTAAAATCACAGATTCTGCTCCAGCACCCTTCCAGGAAGCAGCCTTGACTGCTCTTTCTAGCCCTCAAGACTATTTTGAATCATTGAGAAGAGTAAGTCCTAAGAACCTCAGATTATCTCTAGTAGTTTACATGTCAATGCAGGGCAATTAATATGCCGCATTAACATCAGACTTCCCTTTCCTTCTATATTAAGTAATTATTAATTAGTACTTTCTTTTCTTTTCTTTTTTGGGTATTCAGGAATATGAATCTAAAAGAGATTACGTTGTCAATATGCTTGCTCGGATTGGTTTCCAGATTTCTTTTAAGCCCCAAGGTTCATTCTTTATATTTGCAGAGCTTCCTCAGGATTCCTTACTTTCTGACGTAAGTGTCTTCTTGATTTTTCGAGTTCCGAAAACTTCCACTCATCTAATTCCAATTTACAAAATGGGGTTCTTCAATCTGTTGAATTTCCAGTATTATGCCTGATGGTTCAGGTGGAATATGCGGAGGAACTAATAAAGAAAAAAGGGGTGGTTGCCGTTCCAGGTTGTGAATTCTTTCAATCAAATGATGCGGTGGAGAAATATCCTGATGTAGTTAAAAGCTACCGTAAGAGATACATCAGATTTGCTTTCTGTAAAAGTAGGGCTACACTGGCTGCTGCAGCCAAAAAGCTTAATGGGCTTTCAGTGCCTCAGAATTAGCCTAGATACGGTAATTAGACAGCAGGGCTCTGTTATGTTTTGTCGAACTGATATTTTGTTATGGTGATGATGTTATATTTAGCCAGTTGAAAAGAATAGGCATAAGAGCATGAAAAAACTGACCAAAGTAGAGGATTAAAAACACTGCTTTTCATTACACTGGGTCGATAGGGTTGGTAACGGGGGGCTGACTCATGGGTCCACATTAAGTTGTTTTCCATATGCCGAATTATAGGTTAACTGACTCAGGGTTAACTATTTTAAGCAAAATAATATCATTTTGCTTAAAGAGTTAGGCCTCGGATAAGCTTGGATTTAGATAGTTCATGCTTGGACTTAATTTTAAAAAAATTGTTTTATACTTTGAATTTTTAAAAAATTATTTCAAAAAAAATTTGGACTTGTTAATACAGAGAAATCTAAAATCTTGCTTGAATTTTTGAATTCTTCTTCACAATCGATTTACAAAGAATTGCTATATATACATAACTAAAGATAAGGAAATAAAAACAAGTTTGCATGAAATGAGAAAGACAACAAATATGGGAAGCTTGGAATGGTAAAAAACTGTTAGAGACAAATATGAGAAGATTTTGGGATGCTAGAATAGAGATCTACAAGCAGGGGCGGATCCAGAAATTTTTTTAAGTGGGGACAAAATTTTAATATAGATAAAATTTTATTTTTAATGGGGGCAAAATTTTAATAGGAATATAA
>JANZLF010000009.1:20472301-20492411 GCA_026546835.1 Erythroxylum foetidum
AGCTTTGCATTAAGTTAGTTCTTTGGTTAGCCCACCAGCATTTCACCATGGAACATACTTTATGTATTTGTGGGATTTACTTTCATTTTGTACAGTGATACATTTTGAACCTACTTGGTTAAATTTCCTTTAAATAGCAATGGTATGAAATCCCCATAGTTATGAGGTCCTTAATTCGAATGTCATAAGTGTAACCTATACTATATCGTATATGTGTATCGAATTGTGTATTCGCATGGATGTTGGGATCGGGTTCGACGGTGTATGGAGCGCCCGTCGTCGGCGCGACCCGAGGGGCCGCCCTCGGGGATCGGACTTACGGGACCCGGGCCCAACAGACATCCTGTTAAAAACACATCTAGCTTCACCAACTCTTCCACATTTTACTTACATATCAATCAATGCATTACCCAAGATAAGAACATCCCTGAGTCTATCAGACTTCATCATGTGAGCATGAATTCACAAACCTTCCTTAAATGTTGCCAAAATTCCAGAAGCTATTAAAGGGAGGAGAGAGAAGCAGCATACGCTACATTTAAATGGAAGTGTTTAAATGCAATCATCAAAACACTGAATGCAAGAGGTAGAGGATGCGAGAGTGTGAGGGGTTTTGCAGGGGTGGAAAAAAATGAAACATATAAGGGGAAGGGGGTTTGAGTTTAGGTGTGTAGTAGAAAAGAGATGGAAGAGAGAGAAGATGAGAAGAGACGAGTGAAGGGTGGAAAAAAGGAATGGGTGTTTAGGATAGAGATGAGAGAGAGGAGTGGGAGGAACAGAATTAACACGCAACGTTTAAATGGAAGTGAGACCGACCTTTATTTTTAAAAATTCCACATCATCATTGGACAGGTCCTATTTAATTTTTTAAAAAAATTTGCCACATCAATAGTTAATTGACGAAGGCTTAACACCATTAGTGATTCCGTCCAATCAGGGTTCATTTCAAATGTTTTTTTCAAAAATTAGGGTTTATTTTGAACACCTTGAAATGTTAGGGTCCAATTTAGATTTCAATGTAAACATTAGGGGTTGTTTTGCTCTCTCAGCCAAATTGGGATTTATTTTATAGTATGTTAATGGATTGCCTAAAAATGAACATTAATATTCAATTTATGAAAATTTTCTGAATATGTGTAACATGTTGTTGTGTGACTCAAAGCATTAAATTTCGGTGTTAATTTTCTATCATAGCTATTTCCATGCATCCAAAACTCTTTTCTATTACGATGTTTAATGGACCAAACTTCTCCAAATGAAGTTAATAAATCATGTTCTTTCTTGGGGGTTTAAACTTGGATTTAGTACTCATAATTCAGAAGCCAAATGCTCTAAATGTTTTAAGCACTAATGAGGAGAAAATTCATTTTAACAATTGGAAAAGATAAAATAAATTGAGTTTGATGTACATAAAGATGACAATTGCAAACAATATTAAGTCTATTCTTCCTAAAACTAAAAATGCTTAGGAATTACTTAAGTTTATGGAAGAGTGCTCCCAAACTATTGACAAGTCTCTTGTTGAGACACTTACATATACATTGACCACCATGAAATTTGATAGATCACGTACTATGCATGAACAAGTCATTGAGATGACAAACATTATAACAATACTTTAGTCCTTGGGAATGGAAATGGATGAAAGCTTCCTTGTCTAGTTCATCCTTAACTCATTACCATTTGAGTATGGTCCCTTTCAAATGAACTATAATACCAAGAAGGACAAATGGAATGTGCATGAGTTCCAAAGTATGTTGTTCAAGAAGAGACTAAACTCAAGAACAAGCGAAGTCACTCTATTCACTACAAAAAATTGCAAATTACTAATGGAAAATACCAGCAAAAAAAATTGTAGTAACTTAGCAATGAAAATTGCTTTCTAAAGGTAAATTTGTCAAGAAAAAAGGAAATTTGTGACAGAAAAAATATGTCGTTAAAGGAGGAGACCAAAATTTACTGATGAAATTTAGCAATGGAATAGTGAAAATCATCTTTAAAGTAGGCACCAATGATTCCTGGTAAAAAATGCATATGAAATTTACCGAGGGAAAAATTTCTTGATAAAATAAAGTTTCATAGGGAAATTACTATGGAGGGAACTTTCTATAGGAATTTACCTATGGAAACACCATTTCGTAGGTAATTTACCTACGAAAATACCAGTCCATAGGGAAATTCCTTACGTAAACATTATTTCATAAGGAAATTACATACAAAGTAGTTTTTTCGTTGTTAATTTTTCCTACGGAAGTCTCTTTCTGTAAGTAAATTCAAAAAACATCGAGATTTTGGTTTTAACTGAAAGGAAAACAAAAACTTTTGTTCAATCACAAACGACATCATTTCCATATCTGTTTAGACGTCGACAACATCTGCTCCCCCACCCTCGCCGTCGAACATCTATGAAAAGATACAATTTTTTTCCTCTTCCCTCACCATCGTCATCTTCAGTTCCATACACTGTCACATCATCTTGATCTCCAGTAAATCGTCCATCGTGGTTAGTTATTCCTCCTTTGCACTTGGTTTTTTATTTTTCTGTTTGTTGTTAGGGAAGCTTTTGTTTGAGTCAGTTTTGTTTTATATGGTTTATGTTATCTACATCTATTTTAGCTATTAATGGTTCATTGTGCGTCTGAATGTGTTCCTGTTGGTGAAGAATGCCACGTACCTATGTTTTTGCTAATAGTTAGGTATGAATTTCTTATGCCTATAAAGTGTTCAATGAAAGTTCTATCATATATTATGTTATGTTGCTTGAGTTTATTATTTCCTTTTATTGTCAGAAAACAAAAACAACTAATTTAATCTTTCACTTGATGAATGTTGAAGCTCTAATAATCTCCAGGATTATTTTGTTTAAGAATGCATATTTGTCAATATGACTAAACATTCATCAAGTGAGACCATTTATCTACTGTCTTAAACAACTATTAGCAAAAACCAAGATCTAAGACCATTTAAGAATAATGTGAGAAAAAAAGAAAGAATGATGTTTGACATTGGGTCTAAGCTGACAATGGTGAGTCTTGGTACATATATAAAAGTATCTTGTCAATAAAAAATGAATAAAACTTAACAAAGTTAAACATTATGTTTATTTGAAAATTGAATATGTTATGACTACAAAATGTTAACATTATTTTAAATACTCTCAAACATTAAGGTATACATGTATATGAATGAAAAATAAAAAGCCTTTTTGATTCCT
Organism: Erythroxylum foetidum; assembly: GCA_026546835.1. Lineage (NCBI taxonomy): Eukaryota > Viridiplantae > Streptophyta > Magnoliopsida > Malpighiales > Erythroxylaceae > Erythroxylum > Erythroxylum foetidum. Next base: position 20,475,516 of record JANZLF010000009.1, read on the forward strand.
ATCTTACCTAATTTTAATACCTATTAGTAACTTTATACTAGTGGCTTTGCATTCATTTACTTATCTATTTTCTTGGTCAAAATATATTTGATTTAATATGTATACTTTTCTTTCTTTTTAACCTTATAATGTATGTTAACATCAATCTTATCTTAAAAATTTGAAGCTTTGTATCCATTGTATTTATTTACTTACAAGTTTTGTTGGTAAAAATTGATTTGATTCAATATGTATACTTTTTTAGTCTTTTAACCTTGTAATGTATGTTAGCATTTAGCAATCTTATCATAAAAATTTGAAGCTTTATGTCTATTCAATATTGACATGAGTTACACTTTATATAGCTTTATTTCAATAATTTTCTATATGAAGTGTTAGGTCGACTAATAATAGAAGAAAAAAAATTACACATGCTTTATTTATGGCCATTAAAACCTTTATATAGCTAAAGTATAATATAAAATAACAAAAATTTAATCCTAATAAAATATGTAAAGAAGTAACAAAAATTTCAACTGGCCTGCTAAAGGCTAGGACAATATTGGCCTAAATCAAACAAATAACAAAAGAATTAAATATTGTAGAGTCCATGGACTTGGTCTAGCAATTTATTGATAATTGGACAATTTATTTCAATAGCCTCCTTTAAACTAATGTTTACAACATAAGCTTAATGATCATGCCTATATTTTTCCATGTTGCATACTCCAAGCAATTTGTTGAGCTTCTAAATGCAACAAATTTAATAGTCAATGCAATTTTTTTTAGCTTTTAAACTAATTTAAAAGTTATTGTAACATAAGTTTGACAAAAATCCATATATTCTTTCACTTTGCATACTTTAAGCTATTTTATGCAACTAATTAGGGGTTTTTTTAATAAGTTAGTAACTTAATCCTCACTTTTTAAATAAATAATATCAACTTTTTCTCTTTTGTAAGTTCATGCAAACTGATAATATTATATTAATGTGTTTATCGCTTCCATCAAAAACTAATAGTTAACTTATTATCATAGTAAATTAGATTAAAACCTTCTTAATTGAAACAAAGCTTCTCAAGAATATTTCTCAACCAGATTACTTAATAATCTTATATTTTTAATGATATAAACTCAATTTCAGTAGCTAAAAGAGAGATGATAGATTGGTTTTTTTATGACAATTAATTAGCTTCTAACCCTATCATAAAGATACCATCAAATGTGTTTTTCCTATCATCTTCGTCTCCCTTATAATTGATATTTGTAAATATAAGAAAATATGAAATTTCTTCTTTCTTATACAATATTCCATTTTTTAATCCTTTACAATTATTGTAGAATTCATTTTGTAGCCACGAGATGCATCTCTTTTAGACATTCCATAAATTTATTAATGAGATTCACAACAAGCATAATGTTTAGTCTTATTAGAGTTAAGCACATCAAACTTCCCATATTTTTTTTGTAAAGAGTTCTATTGACTCTTTTACCTATAGGATCTTTAATTATCTTCATACTTAAGGATATAAAAAAATAGTCTGACCCAAGTTAAAGAAGATAGGCTTAGTGACCTATCTTAAGGCTTGAATTTTTGGAAACATTAGGCCTGATGCCCAACCTGAGGAATGTCATCCGCTATTTATACATGTTTCTGTTGGTGTGCTTATAGGGTCATTTTTTCATTTGAATGTTTTCAAGATTTCTTATAGATACCTTTTATGTTACATTAAGATACCACTTATTTATCGATTAACTGTTATGCTAAGGAAATAATGCATTAGACTAATATCAAACATCTCAAACTCAAACATCACAAAATTCTTAAATTTCTCAATCTTCACCTCATCACTACTAGTATAAATCAAATCATTCGCATATATGCAAATTATAAAAATATTTGACATAGAACTTAAAGTTCATTTCTAAGATAATCGTATACTTCACAAGTCTTAATAATACTTCCATATTTAAGCAAATAAGTTAGGGTACGAAGGTTCTCCTTATGTCAAACCTTTAGTCACCTTAATAATCTTTGTTAGACATCTATTAACTAATATTCCAAAAGATACAATTGTAATCCATTATTCAATCCATTTAATAAATTTTGAAAGGAACCTAAATGTATACAAACTAATAAAGGAACTTCTAGTAACTTCTTAGTGATGAAGATAGTATCCTTCCCATCACTTGACAAAATCTCTTTTTCATCACTTGATTATTCCTTTTGAGCTTTAAATTCCAAGTTCTTTATCTTTGTAGCCAACTCTTCGTATTATGTCTCCTTTAGGAACATTTTGTAGATGAAGAGAGATTTAATATTTTAATGTAAGACATCCAAATGCTTGTCACTTACATAATCTCAGCTTAGTTTTTTAGGCTTTATATAGAGACCTAAGTAATTTTCTTATCATATCAATATCAAAATAAGATTTTTCTAAGCCTTTAAGAGAATTTATAATATCATTAAATTTAAAGCTCATGCTTAAGGTTCTTTGGTCACGTTTTATCTACATAAGTACTTATTAATGTGTAAGCATGTAACTTTTCTCTCCTTAACTTGGTTAGTTTCTTCATATGTGACTTTTAGAGTATGACAAGTTTCATACACCAACTTACACATGGATGCATATTAAGCTCATTTCGACCAAATGCATGAATTACAACGTAGATGTCTTTACTATTTAGTGAAATGAGCCTATTATTATTGGTGCACTAGGTGTCAGAATCTAAACTGTATTTCTTCTTTCAATTTCAATTAGTGCACTAGGGGTTAGAATTTTAGTGTCTAAAATTGAAAGACTATTTAACTGGGTCTCTCTCTTTACCAAGTGTTCATTTCTGGAGTATAAACCAGGTAAGATCCATCTTTTCATTTAACTATGTTCTATTTCCCAACATAAAAAATGCTTCCTTACCAAAATAGATATTGTAGCATATGTTTTAGATATTAGTGTCTCTGCATTTATTAATTAAAAGTTTGATCTTTATGAGTTTATGCTTACAAAAATGTCAAAGTACATTCTTAGTGCCTTTTCTACTAAATTTGGTGGTTTTATTGTTATAGCAATGCAAAGGTTGTGGGATTTTATTCTTAAACATATTTGTTTTTATAAAAACTCTAAAGCATTGAAGGTGGAATTGGTTGTGAATGAGTTTTCTAATTGTGAAATCATATTGTGGGATTGGTTGGTTTCAATTTAGAGGGGAAATGGTTAAAGACTTGTAAAAACTTAGGGGAAATGAAGGATCTAATGATGAAAAGATTTATACCTATCCATCACTCTAAGGACTCAATGAACATCCAGCATCCCAAAGCATATGCTATAATGTAATACTTTCGTCTTATGCTATAGTTAATGTGTAAACAAAAGCTTAAATGTTCTGTAAGATTAATATGGATACTACCATAATGATTATTATATCTAATTATGGAATACTTTTTGAAATAATAGTTTTTCATAAATGAATAATGTTGATAGATCTTGGATGTATAGACGATTAACACTCGATGGTTTCATTAATCTTGAGTTTGTTGGGGAGTTCAAGCTTTTATTGAATATGTATGTTCTGAACCTGAATTTATGGATGGTCTAAAGATTAGATGTCTGTGTAAAAAGTGAAAACATATTCTTTTTCTTCCTATTGATGAAGTGAATCTCCATTTGTTAAGAAAAAAAGGTTTGTTCCAAATTGTTTCGAGTGGATATGATATAGGGAGCCATTGATTTGTAGCACCTCAAAAGGTAATGAAGTAAACTTCTCAATATGAGTTTGAAAAAGGAATGGTTTTATAACAAATAATGAGGGTGCAAATGAAAATATTTACACTCAAATATTTATGATGTAGTCGATTATACCTTTCAGGCAAATATAGAAAATCTTCAAGAAGAACCAAACCTAAATTTTAAAAAGTTTTTTTACTTACTAAAATTAACTAACCAAGAATTATGGTCAAATTGTGGGACCCTGACTCAATTATCTTCAATTGCTAGAATATTGAACATAAAGTCTAAAGGGCATATTTCTGATCGAAGTTTGGACAAAATTCTTGTTTGGATAATGAATCATTATTTCCTAATCATACAATGGTTGATAATCTTTACATTACAAAGAAATTTTTTAGGGTCTTGGTTTGTTAGTTGAAAAAATCGATTGTTACAATTTGGGATGTATGTTGTTATAAGGAGATGATGTGAAATTATAAGAGTGCAAATTTTATGGTCAATGTAGGTTTTAAACCTAGAAAGCATACTATGAAACAAAAATTATTACCATAGAAGTAGATGTATTATTTTTCACTAACTTTGAGACTTCAAAGACTATATGCCTCTGATGTTACTGCATCTTAGATGAGATGGCATAATAAACATGAACAGGAAGATGGAATAATGAGTCATCCATCAGACGCGCTCACATAGAAACATTTCAATAACGCTCATTCTGAGTTTGCATTCGAAAGTTGAAATGTTAAGTTGGGATTGTCGACAGATGGATTCCAATCTTTTGGTCAATCCGGCCAACAATATTCATCATGGATAATCATAATTACTCCTTATAATTTTCCTTCATGGATGTATATGAATGAGGCATATGTTTTCTTGATGGTGATTATGCCAAGGCCTGCAAATCCGAAGTATAAAATTGACATATTATTACAACCATTAGTATCTGAATTGCATCATCTTTAGGAATTTGGTGTTGAGACATATGATGTGTCTTTTTAAGCAAAATTTTTGGATAAGAGTAACTTTGATGTAGACTATTAGTGATTTATCACATTCTCTATATTGTCTGGATGGAGCACAACAGGGAAATTGGCTTATCCTTTTTGTGGCAATGATTTTAATGCATTTTATCTTCCTAATATAAAATGCATTTTATCCTTTTTATGGCTTATCAAAACATCTTGGTTTGACAACCATAAAAAATTTCTTCCTCAAGATCATTCATTTAGAAGCAATAAACAAAATTTCATTAAGAATATAATGGTACAAACACCTCCTCCCCCTTACAAAGCTGGTGAAAAGATATTGCAAGAGACTGATGAATTGTGGTTGCTGAAAGTTAAAGAACTTGAAGTTGAAGAAGTCAATAGAAGTATTAGTAAAAACTTTGGTTAGAGAAAATGAAGTATCTTTTGTGATTTTCCATATTGGAAAACTAATTTGATACGTCATAGTCTAAATGTGATGTATATTAAAAATAATATTTTTGACAATTTGTTCAACACCATAATGAACATTGAAGGGAGGACAAAGGACAATGCAAAATCACGAGCTGATTTGAAAATTTTTTGTTAAAGGAATGAGTTAGGTAAAGATCTTCGCATAGGTAAATATCTAAAAGCATGTTACACTTTGGACAAAAACAAAGCAAATTTTGTGTGAATGGTTGAAAAATCTAAAGTTTTCCGATATTTATGTTTCAAACTTGGCAAGGTGTGTGGACATGAGAAAGTGCAAATTATTTGGGATGAAAAGTCATGATTATCATGTGTTTATGTAAATACTAATTCTAATTGTATTTCGGGAGTTGCTACTGATTAGGCTTTAGGAAGCTATAACAGAATTAAGTTTGTTTTTCAAAAGCATAACATCATCTGAAATAAAGTTGGCTGAAATGGAAAAACTAGAAAGGGAAATTTTAGTTATCTTATGAAAATAGAAGGGATTTTTCCTCCAAGCTTCTTTGATTGTATGGAGCATTTACTTGTACATTTAACACACAAGATTAAACTTGTTGATCCAGTTCAATATCGAAGGATGTATCCATTTGAAAGGTAATTATAGTTAATATTTAAAGAAAACTTATATCATGGTTTAATCACATAATTGTAATAACCCTATTTGTAATGTAGGTATTTGCATCACTTAAAGAAAAATGTAAAAAAACAAGGCTAGAGTTGAAGATTCGATATGTAATGCTTATTTAGTAGAGGAAGCAAGTATATCTTGTTCACATTATTTTGAGTAGCATGTGCACATAAGAGAAATAAAAGTTTCTCGTAATGATGATAGGGAAGAAACGGGTGATATTGATAGTAACTTATTCATTTTCATGTATCCTGGACAAACATATGGACACTCAACAAGAAGAATGTTAATAAAAGAAGAAATAGAGGATGCCTGTGGTTACATTTTATTAAATTTCCAAGAGGTTTAGCCTTTCATGCAGTAAGTTTAAGTTAATTTTGAAATTGATAATTTAGTTTTTTTGGGTTAATTTTTTTCACCACTGAAATATATAATAATGCTTTTAGATTATACAAGGAATGGTTACACAAGCTAATGCCTGAAAAAACACAAGATGATATCAATAAAGAAGTTGAAAGACACTTTCCTTGATAGTTTTAGAAATATGTAAGTTTTCACTTGCAATAATTGAAATGGTTTAATTATCATATCAAAGTGTTTAAACGACATTATACTATTTAATATGATTTTTTTTGGATATGAGCCTTAGAAAATCTAATAGAGAACAAGTTCATATGTGATCTTACGAAAGGACCTTTGGGAACTGTTAAATAGTATCTATTGTATTTTATTAATAGATACAAATTTCATACAGAATATCATGGTCATAGCATTATAACAGTAAATAGTGGGGTTTACATAAAGGGAGAATTGATGGATTACTACGATAAAATTATTGAAATACTTGAAATTGAATACCTTGCATTGTCAATAAAATGGAGTGTGATATTTAAGTGTGAATGATTTGATCCAACTGCAAATGTTGGAACAAAAGTGTACAACCGATACACTCTATTTGAAATCAACTAGCAAAGAAGATTTAGACAATTTGAACCTTTCATGTTGACGATGCAAGCAATTCAAGTATATTATGTCTCTTTTCTCAACTTAAGATAAGATAAGTCAGATTGGTTGGTCGTTTCCAAAGTAAAACCTAAAGGTGTTTTTAAATTACATGAAAAAGGAGAAAATAAGAGAATTGAAAGTGAAGCATTTCAAGAAGATGTTCATGAACTAAATCCATATTTAACATATGATGAGAATGAACCTTTGAACAATCCAAATAATAAATATCTTGAAATTTGATCTAGAAAGGATGAGGAATCTACAGAGAGCGAGAGATCTGAAGAGGGCCCTAACTTTGATTCTAATTCTTTAGAAAAAAAGATGATGTTAATGATTTTGATTTACAATTAAGTGATAATAACAATTAACTTATGTAAGTAATATAATATTATATGAATAAATTTATTATTACATCAAGAACATATTGTTATATTTAATTTATATTGTTCTATTAGTGAAATAATAAATAAAATGTGAATTTCAGGTTAAAAATATGTCATAGATGAGAAAACAACTAATGTTCCAGCAAGATTTAGGTTACCACCATTTTGAGGAGCTAGTGTATGTCCAGGTGAAACATCACATTTTGCAAATGCTACAGAAATATGAAATTTTGCATATTCAGCTAGTGCACATCTAGATGAGAAATCACCTTCCCCATCTACAGTCTCTGTACCATCCAGCAACTTTACTGCTACACCATCCAACAACCCTACTACACCATATAGCAACCCTACTCCCATATAAGAATCTGAATATATACCGACAAAGATATCAAGAGTAAACATTGCGGATGAAGGAGGCAAGCTCTAGCCTAGAGCTAAGGGAGTTGATGGAAGAATTTAAATGACAATTGTCAACGATCTGTAAGTGAAATTCTAAAAATTTTGTAATACATGATAACACCATAGGTTTATCCTAAAGTTATAGGTTTTAATTTGAAAATGATCTAAATTAGCTTATATATTAGGTTGGTTCTTCCTGAAGTGTGCTCCAGAAATATCTCATCCAAGTTCAGGGAGAGGATAAAATTGACGAGTTATATATGGAGGAATATCTCTCAGAAGACAAAATATTTTTATTATTAGGAGTTTCAAATACAAAAAAAATATTTGATCTTTTTTATTCATCTAATTTTATACATTAATTAGATAAATGTTATAGTTTATAAGTACTTATAGTATGTTATTTTTCGTTTAGAAAGAAATCTTTTGGGATTCAAAATTTAATGTTGTCATTTATAATGTATGGCAGAAGTGATCTTGTGCACATTATAGAGACTTTCTTGGTTTGATATATATGAATGGTGTATGACCTCGTTATATATCTAAAGAAATATGAAATCGTTGGCAGTAGTATTGGGTAACACCCGAGGCAATCTCCATTTCAGGGTGTAATTCTGCAAACAGACATGGAGGACTAGAGGGAGAGAGTCTACCCGTACACACTGGTGGATCTATGACCCACTAAGAGCATGCAAAGAAACTTGTAAGTATCTAAATTTTACACTTATATTCTGATTTTTGTACTTTAATGTATGAAATTGGTTTTAATGTAATTTGATGTATGATCTTTAGAATAAAAATACATGTGTATTATAGAGAATGATAATGTCATAAATGTCTAGTGTCATGAATGACTGTGATGTTAAGAAAATATTTTTGTTTCACAGGGGGTAAATATCATAAAAACAGAGGAAAAATGTCAAAATTTTTATAAATTGTAGTTCATTTATAACACTTTATTATGATGTAGGAAGCCTACACTACGTCAACTCTTTTTACAAACCCACACTAAGAAGTACGACACTGTGACCTTTGCAACACCTAATGCAGAAAACTTAATATGTGTAAAATTTATTCTTTAAATTTAAAATTTAAAATTATCACTTATTAACTTAAACAATTATAATGGCAAGACCAAATACAATAAAACATTGAACGACAATCTCAGAACTATGAAATTGTTGATAAGAGTCAGACATATCTTGATGCAGTTAGTGATAATGACCGTCGTGGAAGGATTTTGGCTTAGGTTCATTTGCAATCCTCTACATCAATTACAACTGGATTAAGTAGGTGGTCCATATATAATGAGAGAGACATTCAGTTTGAGAGCACAATAGAGAGGCTGGTAACTCAGTTGCAACAGTCGATGAAGTACATAGCCTAGCTCTGTAATAAGATGGATGAGTTAAAGGGGAAGGGCAACAACTCATTGCAAGAGTCAGATCATCCTCCTTCACCAACTGCATATCTTAGAATTATATTATTTTGGTACTTAAGTGAATGTATTTAATGTTTTTCTATTCTTAAGTTTTTGTATGAATAATTTGCAATTATTTCAAGATACTTATTATTGTACATTACAATTTTTATATTATATTATAAATTAGCATAATTTTTACATTATATTATCAATCAATATTATATTATTTAAAGAAATTAAATTTAGGAAAATTGATAGATTAACAACAGAAAATTCTAGTGGGAAGTGAGAAGTGGTAGTTGAAAATATCATTGGTAAATTACGGACAGAAATCTATCTTTCGTAGAAAAATTACCAACGAAATGCTATATTTCGTAGGTAAATTACCGACGAAAAACGGGTTCCTTAGGTAAATTATTGACACTAAGATTACCTAAGGATATTGCAGTTCTGTCAGTAATTTACCTATGGAATATACCATTTTATAGACAATTTACCCATGGAAGATATAAATTTAGCAACAGGATTACAATATCCATAGGTAATTTTAGTTATTGAAATTGTGATTCCCTTGGCAAATTTTAGCGACCACAACTTTAATCCATCAGTAAATTTAGCGATGATTTTACAATATTTGTCACTAAATTTTACCTACGGTCATTTCTCCTATGAATCTTTCTGTCAGTAATTTTCATCGTCAAACTTGTTTTCTGATGAAATATCAATATTTTCTATTGGTAATTTATGTCACCAAAACCAATTTTTCTTATAGTGATTAATTACGTGAAGAATCAAGGAGCTAGTAAGAAAGATTAAAAAAAGCATGAGAAGAAAGTGAAGGGACCCTTGAAAAAAGTGAAGGGACCCCTGAAAAGTTAATGGGGAATCCTCTTAAATTCCCAAAAAGGAACATGATCAATGCATATGTCATTTCTATAAGAAGATTGGGCATTTCCAAAAGGAATGTTTTAAACATAAGGCATGATTTGAGAAGAAAGGTAAGCCCAGTGCCTATCTATGTTTTAAAACAAACCTTGATGAAGTTCTTTTTAATACTTGGTAGATTGATTTTGGTTGTATTGCTTATGTTTCTAATACCTTACCATGATTCTTTATAACCCAAACTATAAGATTAAATGAAAGATTTATCTATGTGGGCAATAAAATAAGAGTTCCAATGGAAGTTGTCAGGACTTATCACTCAATCCTAGATATTGGATATCATATGGACTTATATGAAACTTTTTATGTTCTAGTATATCTAGGAATTTAGTTTCTTTATCTAAACTTGATTGATCTAGATATTTATTTTAATGGTAGTTTCATTTTAGATAGACATAACCACTTGATTAGTAGTGGTGTATTGTATAATGGTTTATATAAATTAAACCTTGTCAATTTTCATGTTAAAGCTTTGTTGACTTTGAATCTCAATATTTTGTGTCAAGCATAGTTTGATTAATGATAGATCTACTTAATTGTGGATAACCGTTTAAGACACACTTTTAAATAGCAACTTCCAAGATTAGTAAAGAATGAAATACTTCCTGATTTAGATTTTACTAATCTTAACATTTATATGGATTGTCTTTAAGGAAAAAAATAAAGCACAAATTAAAGAAAGAAGCCACAATAAGCACTCAACCTCTTGAAATAATTCACATTGATGTGAGTGGGTCATTTAATGTGCCTACTTTCAATAATGAAAAATATTTTTAACACCTTTATAGATAATTATTCACGTTATGGATATATTTATTTATTATATGATAAATATAATACAGTAAATATCTTGGAGGTATATATTAATGTGATTGAAAGGCAATTAGACAGAAAGGTGAAAATAGTCAGATTTGATAGAAGTGGTGATATTATGGTAAGTAAGGTGAAAATGGTTAAAATCTTAGTCCTTTTGTTAAATTCCCTAAAAGATGGGGTATTAGTGCGTAATACATAATGTTAGGTACACCACAACAAAATGGTGTGACAGAAAGACGTAATAGAACTTTGTTAGATATAGTTAGGAGTATGGCATATAATTCATCTTTATCCACTTCCTTGTAGACATATGCTCTGAAAATTGTCATGTACTTATTGAATAGGGTTCCTTGTAAGGCAATTTCAAGGGCTTCTTTTGAACTGTGGATTGGAAGGAAACATAGGTTAAGGCACTTGTATATTTGAGGTTGCCAAGCAGAAATTACATATTATAATTCACATGAAAAGAAACTGGATGCAAGAAAAATCAGTAACTATTTCATTGGATATCTAGAGAAATATAAATGGTTTATATTTTATTGTCCTAGTATACTACAATAATTATGGAAAGTAGTAATGTCAGGTTTATTGAACATAGTGAGACTAATGGGAGTGAAACACCACATATAATGGATATTCAAGAAATAGGAATGGATGTCCTTATAGCTGTGCAAGTCTATATGGCTTATGCACCTACACAAGTTTTGTTTCATAAATTATTGAACCACCTAATAATTATAAAGAATAACAAATTAATGAACCCACCATTTATAGTGAAATTTAACATAAAGTGAATAAACCTGTAGTAAAAGAACTATAACAAATATCATTAAGGAGGTCTTAAAGAGAAAGAAAACCAACTATTTCTTATGATTTTGTGGTATATCTTCATTAGTTTGAAAATGAAATGGGAGTTGAGAATGACCCAGTGACCTTTTCATAAGCCATGAATAGTGAAAATTTTGATAAATGGTTAGATGCCATGAAAGATGAATTCAAATATATAAAATAGAATAAAGTATGAAACAGAATTGCCAGAAAGTTATAAGAGAAGTAGTTGTTGATGTTTCTTTAAAATCAAATGCATTTCTTTTAATAACCTAGAACATTACAAGGTCATACTAGTTGCTAAAGCAATTACTCAGAAAGATGATATTGATTATAACGAGACATTCTCACAAGTCTTTAAGAAGGATTCACACAAAACTATTATGGCTTTGTTAGCACATTATAATTTGGAATTACACCAAATGGAAGTGAAAACTATCTTTCTAAATGGAGATTTATAAGAAGAAGTCAATATAGACCCATTGGTTCATAAAGGTTGGAAATAAACACATAGTATGTAAACTGAAGAAGTTAATATACGAGCTTAAACAAGCTTCCCAACAATAGTATTTTAAGTTCAATGATATTATTGTTTCCTTTGAAATTAAAAAAGAAACAATGTTGACTAGTGTATATATTTAAAGGTCAATAAGAGTAAGTTTATTTTTTTATTTTGTATGTTGATAACATTTGCTTGCAGTTAATGATCTTGGTCTATTAAATAAGACTAAGAAATTTTTCTCTAGTCATTTTGAACTGAAAGATATAGGTGAAGCAACATATCTGATAGGAATAGAAATATTATGTGATAGATCACAAGGATTGTTAGGTTTGTCTTAGAAAACATATATTAATAAAGTATTATAGAGATCTAGAATGAAAAAATATTCAACATCACCCATTTTAATTAAAAAATGGAACAAGTTTACCATCATGCAATGTCCAAAAAGTGACTTAGAACGAAAGCAAGTGGAGTCAATTCCATATGCATATCTAGTTAGGAGCCTAATGTATGTTTAGACATGTATATATGAGACTAGACATAAGTTTTGCAATGGAGATGTTAGGGACATAGCAAAGTAATCCTAGTATGGATCACTGAAAAGATACAAAGAAAATTTTGAGACATTTGCAGGGAACTAAAGAACATATGCTTGCTTGTAGGAGTTCTGATCACCTTGAGGTGGTTAGATACTCATACTCAAACTTTGATGGTTGTATAAATATAAGAAATCCACTTTTGACTATATTTATGTGTTAGCTGGAGGAGTCATCTTATAGAATAGTGTGAAATAATATGTAATTGTTGCATCTACTATAGAGGTTGAGTTTGTGGCATATTTTAAGGCCATGATTAAGATTAAATGGCTGTGAAACTTTGTTTCAGTATTTAGGATTATCAACAGTATAGCCAGGCTGCTGAAAATTTGTTGTAATAATTCTACAACAATTTTTGTTTCCAAGAATGAGAAGTATTTCAAATGTACTAAACATATGAACTGAAATACTTTGTCATTAAAGAGGAGGTTCAAAAACACAAAATACCAATAGAGCATGTTAGTATCAATCTTATGTTTGTTAACCCTTTTAACAAAGGAGTTACTGACCAAATTGTTCTCCAGTCATGTAAAGAATATGAGTGTTATATGTTCTGATGAATAGTAGGGGTTTTATTGTACTGGCTCTTATTATATATTTGACACTCTTTGTGCTTTATTGAATGTATTATTTCTAATTTTTGTAATTTTGTATGTATTTGATTGCAATATATGTTGTTAAAAATAGAATTGAATACTAAATCCCATTATGTGCTTTCCATTTATAATCATAATTATGGAGAATGACTAGTATAGTGATACAGGAAGGAACACATGTTGAATTAATGGTGAATAACCTTTATGAACTTTGTTAGTCTTAAACTTTATTATTATTACTGATGATACTCGTACATATGAATGATGACTATTGTATATTATGACTATTTAAATTATTGATCAATTAGACCATAAAATTATGTAAGTAAATTGAGAAAATGTCGGAAATAAATTTTTTAAGTGACTCATATGTTAAAAAGACAGTTAAGGGATATTTAATAATTTAATAAATGAGTCTTAGAACTTTTAGCACATTATAATGGGAAGTTTTAAAATTGATTGATGATTGTCATTTTTTAAAGTATATTATGATTCTATCTCTGCCTAATAATTTTTGTCCTCTCATAAAATACCATCTCGTACGAAAAGTTAGATTGAAAATTTAAGAAAGAGACCGGCTAGATAAAAAGCTTACGTCTATAAATCATTTCTGCGTTATTGAGCAGTGGAGAAAGGTTAATATTTAGAAACTCCTTGTCTATAAAAAGAATAGAATTTTAAATATAAATATATACATGTGACTTACGTGAATTTTTAAATCCTGTCATGAGATTATGTTTTACAAAAGACACGATACACTTAGAGAGACACGATACATTTAGAGAAGGAAATATGAACTTACACTAGACGTGGTAGTCTACGATTGAAAGTGTCCATGCATGCGCAGTTGGGTGGCCGACAAAAACCATCTTATCAACTTACAAACAACAAGCTGACACGTGATGGTATTCTACGGTGGGAATGAAGTATCATCTTCAATGTACAACAAATGATTTAGCTCCTTGGCCAATATTACGATCAGAACGTCAGGTCTCTTGTCCAAGTATCGCTCCCACGCTTAAGCTATTTCCGTGTTATCAGAGTTTTGAAATTCAGACCGAATATTAAATTGGAGATTTTATTGATCACCGATTTAATCAGTTCGATCGATTCAATTATCGTTCGAACTGATATGATATCATAATTATGCAATAATTATATTTAATTATATATAATATTAATAATATTAAAAAATACAAAAATATACCAAAAGAATAAAAAATAAAAAAATTTATTCAACCAGTGATTCAATGGTTCCGGTTTTGATCGGTTCTTACTGGTTCAATTGAGAACTGATTTTTAAAAGTGAACTGGACCGGATAGCCGACCGATCACCGATCAAACCGGTTGAACCGGCCGATCCGGTCCGATTTTCAAAACATGACGTGTTGTACTTCAACTACCATCCAGGTTCTGAGAATTAATTAGACCTAGCGTTTTATGTTTTTTTTTTGAAATCAAAACAAGGAAAGCTTCATTAAGAACTATTGTCCGCAGCTAAAGCTGAAGAAATACGAGGGAAAGATAAATCCCAATAAATAATACCTGATGTAGAATTAGCATTTCTCGCAAGAGCATGAGCTGCACCGTTAGCAGATCTTTTACAGAAACCAAAATGAATATCATTAATGAAATGACTAAGAAAAAAGCAATCATTAACAATGAAATCAATCTCTAACCGATTGCTACTGTCCGAAAGAAAGTTTTGAATAACCAAAAGCGAGTCTGATTCAATAATAACAGAGTGTAGATTTTGCATTTTCACCCAGCTTAATGCTTCACGAATACTCATAGCCTCTGCTGTTAACAGATCCAACACCCCCGGAAAAATATTGCTCCCAGCAGCTATATAATCATCATTACTATTCCAAACTACAATACTAGTACCTGTCTTCCTCAACTCTTTAAAAATAGCGGCATTTGTGTTGATTTTAATAAATCCAGCTAGTGGTTTCTGCTACACAAGAGGAGCAGAAGGGACATTACAAGCCACTGCAGATTGGTGTCGTCGAGCATTATTCCAATTTCTCAACATCGAACGGGCTAAGAAAAGAATAGATTGTGCTGAATATTGAAGGCCATGCCAAACCAGATCATTCCTATTTTTCCACAAAGCAATTCCGGAGCCAAAGGTGGGGAAATGCAGCAAGAGTATGTTTATTTTTCGAATCAAGACCAGGCATAGATTTATTATCATGAATTGGCCTTTACGCCAACAACCAACATGACATGTTCACATAATTTGAAGGTAACAGACAACCTTTACATCACAACCGTCAAGAATGACTTATTCCTGGCGTTCAGATGGAATCCCTCATTGTCAGGATGTTAATGCATGATTTACACTTGGCAAGCCCTAGTCATGCTTCCAAGTCCGATGACCGGATAATAATAAAAAACGGTTGTGAATTGTTTATAACTTTATATACATGGTCATACAATTTTGAATGTTTGAAAAGCAAATTAGTTTTTTTTCAAAAGCCTTTAGATAAATATGGCTCTGTTAGAACGTGTTTTTTGAAAATTAAAGGTGAAAATATAAATTAGAACACGACAATATTGATGTGATAGAGGATTTTTTTAAGAAGACAATTTCGGACACAGACGTATTGAAGCTTATGTTTATATATACAGAAAAATAATAAGATCTATAATGGTTCTGTCTGATTTTGCTGAGGCTGGACGCAGTTGTTTGGATCTATGAGCTCAATTAACTTCAACCAGGAAGTATCTGCAAAACAATAAGGCACATCGGAGGTTGATCGTTGGCAGGCCCCTCCGATGCTTAAATTAGTTCTTTTTTCTTAGGTTTTGTGGCTATGAATAGAGAGAGAAATAGGGTTTTCTAGGTCATACCTGCGTTATGAGGAGATAATAAACTTATATAATAAATACTTGCCGAGTTTAACTCATCATCTTGGGAATGGGTCGATTGACCCACATGTCATCTTAGGGTTGGACCTGGGCCTAGCATGACCTACCCAATCATAAGTCCCCTACTCCTCGAGTTCGATCAGGGAGAAGGATCGATGGAGTACATAAGGTTCATGTAGCTCGCCTGGATGACAGCTCGTAATAGGCCCGATCGATCGGACATCGACGTCTAGTTAGAGCAATAAGTTTAATCATTACCTACGACACGTATCCTCTGACGGATTTTCAAAATTTAAAAGGGGGGCATCCTTTTGTGTTGCTTTATGGTCATGCGCATCTTTTCAACTGTTGCGCCTCTCTGGGTGTTTGACAACCATAATTTGCCACGGCTCAGGTTCTGCCACACGTTCGACTTCGATTGGTGTGCCCGTTCGATAAATGCTTGGAATCGACAAATTTCCTTCACTACCATTTCTGCGCATTCTCTCTATTCTTCATCTCTTTGCTTGCAGTCATCGGAGTTTCCTTTTCACCGCTATCCAAACTCCAAACCTCAGTCACCGAAATAGGTACGTCCTCTCTTCTTTCCTCATCCTATACATTTCCTTTTTAGTAACCATGTCGTCGACCAGCCTTAGGATTGAATCTAGACTTAGGGATGAAACCACCTCCTCCTCCTCTTTTTCATCGTCTCCTCGCCGATCTTCATCGAAAATGCCTACGAGACTTAACGA
>JANZLF010000009.1:20509673-20534415 GCA_026546835.1 Erythroxylum foetidum
TTGGAAGTGAGCATGGTCTATTGTTTTGGGCATAAATCCCTCATACGACCTCCAATTGAGGTGAGGCTTGAACCATTAGTTTTCTAAGACATGTATCTTTTTCTATAT
Organism: Erythroxylum foetidum; assembly: GCA_026546835.1. Classification (NCBI taxonomy): domain Eukaryota; kingdom Viridiplantae; phylum Streptophyta; class Magnoliopsida; order Malpighiales; family Erythroxylaceae; genus Erythroxylum; species Erythroxylum foetidum. The sequence continues at coordinate 20,509,782 of JANZLF010000009.1, forward strand.
AAAAATTTGTACCATTTGGAGTTAAATTGAAAATGTTTGCACAAAAGTAAGTGAGAGGTCGGTTAAGAGAGCATGTTTCCGGTATGAACTCTCTTAGGTTTTTGGAGTATATCTTGAGTTATATAACTCCGATTAAGGTAATTATTGCCTCTATGTGAACGTGAGGCTTTAAGCTACATTTGATATGAACAAGTCAATACTTGATTTTAATGTTTAGGTAGTGTGCGCTCATCACTTTTATGGAACAATAGCATGTAGCACTGCAATGTAACAAGCGCAAGGTTTCAGGATTACGGAAGTTGGACTCTGGAAATAGGTCCAATGAATGTGAAATTAAAGCAAGAGTGAGAGTGTTAGGTTATAAGCAGTTGGGGTCCGGTCTCCGGGTTGGGTTCCGACAATAACTCTATGTTTTTAAAATCTATTGATGCATCTGGCCTTATTAGAAATACTAAGACTTTGTTTGCGATGTTTGATAAAGTTGTGAATGAAATAATGCCAAAAAACATTATTTAGTTTATTACTGAAAATGATTCCGCTTATAAAGCGGTAGGAAAAATGTTGCAGAATATGTATAATTCTTTTTTTTAGACTTCTTATATTGCACATTACATTGACCTAATGATAGAGAATATAGGGGATCGTAGGTATTTTCCTGTTATTGATGAGACTATACAGAAAGCTAAAAATGTGACAAAGTTCATTTATAATCGTACATGAGTATTGAATTTGATGAGAAAAGGATTTATTAATGGTAGAAACTTGTGTCGCCCTACTATGACAAGATTTATAACAACTTTTTTTATCACTTTAATCTTTTGTTTCGATGAAGAAAGAGTTAAAACAAATGTTTACAAGTAATAAGTTAATTGCATCTCAATATGCTATGTTTAATGTTGGAGTGGAGGTTTATAATATTAAATTGGAAGATAGAAAATTTTGGTCTCAATGTCAATTTGTCATCTGAGTTTATGAGCCATTAGTGAGGGTGTTTCACTTAGCTGATAGTGAAGAAAAGCCAACAATGAATTATATTTTTTATGCCATGGAGAAAGCGATGGAAGCAATCAAGGCCAATCTAAAACATAAGTCTTTTTAGTACACACCATATCTTTCAATGATTAATGAGAGAAAGAAAAGATAACTTTTTGCTCCGTTGTTTGTAGTTAGGGCATTTTTGAATCCTAGTGACTATTTTAGATTGGATCTTACTAAGTAAACTGAAGTTGATAAAAGAATGCTTTTAACTATTAACATTGACATGATGCAAGATCTCTTAAGCTTACAAATGGAGCTCTATAAATTGTCTTATAGGAATTTTGGAATGTCGATAGCTATTCGACAAAAAGGAAAACTTTCTCCAAATATTGGTTGTTTCCTTTTTCTTATTTGTTGAAAATTAATTATCAGTTTATTTTGTTTATAAGGCTACTTTTGTTATCTTATGACTTACAGTTTCTTGGTGAGATCAATTCGAAAATGATGTTCCAGAATTGAAAAGATTTGCAATTCGAATTTTAAGTCAATATATAAGTGCAACAACCTGTGAACGAAACTGAAGCACATTTGAATTTATCCATCCCAAGAAAAGAAATAGAATGGCGCATAAGAGGTTGAAAGACTTATTTTTTATTCGTTACAATTTAAAGCTTCAAAAAATGTATGTTATTATCATTATTAATTTTGATATAATTTGTTATAATTTTTTTAATAATAAAGTTTAATTGTTTATTAGGAGCCTTAATAGCACAAGTAGTTCTTCCATTGATAATAATGATCTTTTGGGGATTTGAGTTTCTGAAAAATCGAATTTGATAGATGCCAATGACTTGAAAGATAATCTTGGGTGGAAAAGTGTTGACTTGTTATTTGATGCATTAAATTTGAATAATGATGATGATGAAACTCTTCTCAATGATGAGAATTTTGCTCCAAATGATAACTGAGGTCAGTGTAGTTATATCGAGTATCCTTCTATTGACGATTAAATTTTGTACTAGTTTTTTATTTTTCCTCTTCTTTTAATTTTACTTATATTTGATGTTTATGTTAAATTCTATATATGTAATGTAATTATAAATGTTTTTGTTTCAGGTTTAATTTCTAATTGATTGTTTCCTAGTCATAAACTTTTGTTGTAAATTGTAATAGTTAAAAATATTTATTGTTCTTCTTATTGGCTATTTTGATGTAAGTATTACTTATTAAAATGATAAAATTATATTATTGTAATATTTTAAATACTTTGTAGTATCTTAGTTTTATATCTGTATGATGAAGAATGTCTTTTTTCATATTAATTGTGGTTATTATTTATATGTGAAATATTTAAAAATTATTGTTATTTCACATTAATTGTGATTATTATTTATTATTATGATTTTCTAAAACAAGTTTGATGTAAACTTGTAAAATATACAGTACAATTGTACAATATATCAATAAGCTATTTTGCAAATTTTAAAAAATATAGGGACTATTTTATAAATTTAAAAACTTACCTGAAACAATTCCCGATATTAACTGATATTGATACAATACTATATCAGAACCTAATCCGATACTGTATTCGCAACTTTGATTGAATGTCTTCATTTCCAATTATATACGAATAGTTTTCAAATGTTATTAAGGATGGGAAATTGACTTCGCTTAAACTAAATTCCTATTTATTTTGAATTTATGAATTCATTACATAATTTATCACAAGCATGTAGGTACAAATCATTAATTACGTTTAAGAATCTATTCAATGCCATAATAGATGAGTACTACTTATTACAAAAATATTGAAATAGGAAAGATGGCTTAGGTTTATTTAAATTCGAATATTTTTTAAATAAAAAGTAATTTGAACCTAACTTTTTTTATCATATTATAATTTGAACCTTATTATTTCTAAAACATACAAAATAGATTTTAAATAGATATAAAATTTGTCGGGATTAACCTTCTAGTAATTAAATATTACGTGTATGCTGAAGTGGTATTATTTATTGTTTGTTACAATATGATAATGAGTCTTATTGTAACATTAATGTCATGTGAGATAATATAATTTACTATCAAATTTTAGACATTAAAATTAAATTATTTTATTATAAAAATTAATCTGAAGACCTAATTAGATTACATAAATAATTTAAATCCTAAATTGTTTTCTCTAGAGCAAATTCTTAAACTTTTCTCCTGCACTTGCTTCTTCTTGACTTCTATCTCTCACATGTCGTGGCATTGCTTTGGATTCCCCCTCTCATTCCTTACAGCTAGAACTTCACTCATACGCTTACTTTCTCTCTCGCACCTGCTCTAGCTTCTATCTTGTTTATGTCTCTCGCACCTATTATGGCTTCTGTTAGATATATGTTAAATATATCTATTTTATTTTATTTTGACATATTTCTTTGAATTGGCATACGTTGTGTTATTTTGAATTTAAAAATCTAGTTGGATAATATTTTAGATAAAATAGAATTCTATCTAAAATAAATGTGTAGTGGGACTCTTATTCTTATTGTGTGAAAGATTTGTGGATATCTTAAATCTACGACTGCAATATGTCATGGGAAAATAGACGGCTACAATATGACATAAGAAAATAGCCGAATGACGCTTGGTGAGTGTAAAGTGGATCTACGTCTCCTATTAATGGTTATGTGTGCATTAATTGCCAATAAATGTGTGGCACAGTAATGCGTGTGCATTAATGGCTAATGAATGTGTGGCATAGTACATTAATTGAATGACTAATGAATGTGTGGCATACTATGTTGTACGTTTTGAGAATTATAAGTGTGGGTACACTATGGATGTTTCATTAATTAATAGAGAACTTGGTGTTTTAAAACACATCATAGCAAGAAACACTTTGTGTGTTGCAGCAACTGTTGATGTTGTGTATCATTGAAGTTGTGGATATCACGTGTCTTTAAAAAATATTTGTTGGTTGCGCATATGATTTTTTTTAGCTGAATATAGTATAAAAAATGACTCACGGTGAAGTTATTGTGGGCGTGTGTGAGATGTTTGTTTGAAGGCGCAGTGGTTTTCTGATTGCAGTTAATCAGTGATGTTGATTTATTTGTAAAACGTTTCATACGTCTTGATGTTATGGTACAGTGAAGATCATCTTTGGTGAAGTGGGTATTGGCTATTAATTGAGGAAACACCGTGTGTTTTTTTTTCTGTGAAGAAAGAGTGAGCTATGGTGGAGAGTTTCAACTGGGTTATTTCAAGAAGATAAAATCCATAGGGAAGTCTTTCTTTTTATCTCAAGTATATTTAGTTTTCGTTCTTTATTATTTTAATTACTTGAGTTGTTCGATTAATTGTCTTTATTAGTAAAAAGTGTGAGAAAATCCTCTATCGAGGTTAGTAAGAGGTGGTCGTACTAATGGGTGTGAAATTCTTTCACTACAAGTGAGATTGAGGGATAGTATCAAGGGTTGAGTGGTATCAGCTCAGTAAAGCCTTGGGTAATTCTATTGTACTTCAGTTAAAGATATTAAGCTGGTTGAGGGCGCCACAGACGTAAGCAAGGTTTGCCGAACTACGTTATCTAATGTTTTTATTATTTCTATTTTGCTTGTTTTTATTTTGTTGGTGCCAAAGAGGTTTGTGGAAAGTTTGCGAAACAATTAACCACTTTGGTTTTTCAATTGGTATCAATGCAAAGTCACCGATTCAGAACTTGGTAGCAAGTTGGTACAGATCCTAGTTTCGCGAACATGACTATAAGAGAGGCACTACAGATGGAAACTGAAAAAAGTGTTAATGATGCGGAAGATGAAAATGAAGACTTGGTACTACTCACACGAAATTTTGGTAAATGGTTGAAAAGAATGAAGAAGGACAGATTCGACTTTAGACAATATGGCAGAAATTCATCGACTAACAATTCAAGACAACAAGTCACAACACAAAAGGGTGAACGAAAGGCAAGGAGAATCTAATGTCATGAATGTCAAGATTTCGGACACATTGAATCCAAATGTGCTAATACTTTGAAGAAGAGAAAAGGAAAGTCTTTCATAAGCACCTGGATTGAGAATGATTCCAAGAGTGAATATGGTAGCGAAGAAGAAATAACGAATAGTGCTGCGTTGGTTGCCTTATATAGCAAAAGTCCAGTTACTTACTTAACAGTAATTGAGAAGGAAGTAACTGAAGTTGGAAAAGAAGGAAAATAAAAAAATTTCGAGAACAACTCATCTAAAGACCTATTATTAGATTATGGTAGTGATGGAAGTGGACTTGGTGATAAAAAAGGAAATAGTTACGAGGATTACAAGGCTATATATGAAAAGTGGGTGAAAACGTGTAGAAAGAATAAAAGATTGAAGGAAGAGAATCTTTCCATGAAGAACACCATACAAGAGTTAAAAAAGAAGTTGATGTTGACGTTAGATGAGCTTGGTGAAGCTAGAATGAAGTTAGTAAGTATTGAAAAGGGATTGAGAATGTTGAATGGAGGCACGGAAAAACTAGATAAGATGATAGAAACTGGTAAGGTTAAAGGAGATCTTCAAGGCATTGGCTATAAGGGTGAGTTCTCTAATGTGAATGAAGACAAAAATAATATATCCAGATCTGTCCAAGAAGAAGAAACTTCGAGAAAGAATCAAAGATTTATACCTACTTGTCATTTTTGTGAAGTCATTGGACATATAAGGCCAAGATGTTATCAATTACTACAAATGATATTTCAAAGGGGTCAAAACCAAAAATTTAGACGCTCTCTATTAAATTTCTAGCAACATCCCATGGTATCGAAACAAGCTTGGATTAAAAAGGGTCAAGTACAAGCACAAAAACGTAGTGAAGGAAAAGAAAGAAAATGCTCAGATTTGCAGTTAGTTACTGTTGAGGAAGTAACTGCAAAACTAATTTGTGGCTAGTTACTGTTGAGGAAATAATTATACAAACGGAAGAACTTTTAGTTACATCAGATAATGAACCAACCAAAACAATGGAAACTGATTTGAACCGAAGTTTTTCATCTCGAATCCGAAGAAATCATCCAGCAGAAAATGTTATTAGAGATGTGATTGAAAGAAGAAAAATAAGAGAAAGAAAAAGGGTTGATTATCGAGAACTTGCAGGCTACTTGTGTTACACATCTTCATTTGAACCAAAGAAAAAGACCATGTTTGAATTTCTTCTAGGGACATAGGGATAGTGTGCTTTACATTTTTAAAGTTTTTTGTTGTTAAAAAAAGAAAAAAACGAAAAAAACGAAACGAAAAAGAAAAGAAAAGATTTTTTTGTTTTTTATTTTCTTTAGTTTTTTTTGCTATTGTCGTCTCATTTTTTTAGTAGTTTGCATTGTGACTTCTTTTTGACTCTACCAAAGACTCTTCAACTCTTGCATCAATATGGATCTCTCTCGAGTATCTCTCTCTCTTTTGGGCATATCTCTTGGTGTTTTGAACGGTGGTAAATTCTCTTCTTGGCATGCTTATGATTCTTCCGCTGCATCTATTGGTGATTATTATGAATATGTTTTTTTTTGTCCCAAGGAGAAGACATCAGATTGTTTATGGTGAATGTACCATTCAGGGGGAGATTTCAAGGTATATGTGAGACTATTTGTCTTGTTTTTTGGCATTTTTTGTCCTAAGGGGGAGAAATTTGGATGATTGGATTATTGTTTCTACGAATGTTCTTTGGAACTTGATGTTGGATTAAGGGGGAGTTCATATGAAATATGAATTTGATACTTATATGCCCAATTATGTGATTTAGGGGAATCTTTGAATTTGTGACAAATATGTCAAAAAGGGGAGATTGTTAGATATATGTTAAATATATCTATTTTATTTTATTTTGGCATATTTCTTTGAATTGACATATTTTGTGTTATCTTGGATTTAAAAATCTAGTTGGATAATATTTTAGATAGAATAGAATTCTATCTTGAATAAATATGTAGTGGGACTCTTATTCTTATTATGTGAAGGGTTTGTGATATCTTAAATCTAGGGCTGCAACATTGCATGGGAAAATAGACGGCTACAACATGACATAAGAAAACAGTTGAATGACGCTTGGTGAGTGTGAATCCATGGTGAAGTGAGCATGTCTCTAGCTTTGAAGTGGATCTACATCTCCTATTAATGGTTATGTGTGCATTAATTGCGAATAAATGTGTGGCATAGTAATGCGTGTGCATTAATGGCTAATGAATGTGTGGCATACTATGTTGTGCATTAATTGAAGCTTGAGAATTATAAAGTGTGGGTCCACCATTGGTGTTGCATTAATTAATATAGAATTTGGTGTTTTAAAAAATCTCTACAATTGGTGCTTTAATAAAACTCTATTAAAACACGTCATAGCAAGAAACCCTTTGTGTGTTGTGGCAACTGTTGATGTGGTGCATCATTAAAGTTGTGGATATCACGTGTCTTTAAAGAATATTTGCTGGCTATGCATATGAATTTTTTTCCTGCTGAATATAGTTTGAAAAGTGACTCACGGTGAAGTTACTGTGGGCGTGTGTGAGACATTTGTTTCAAGGCGTAATGGTTTTTTGATTGCAGTTAATCAGTGATATTGATTTATGTGTAAAACATTCCACACGTCTTGATGTTGTGGTACAGTGAAGATCATCTTTGGTGAAGTAGGTATTGGCTATTAATTGAAGAAACACCGTGAGTTTTTTTTTTCTGTGAAGAAAGAGTGAGCTATGGTGGAGAGTTTCAGCGAGGGCGCCGGCGAGATCCGAATATTTTTTTTGACTATACAACTTCTAAAATTTATAACTTTTCACACAGAAATCTAAAATTTTCAAATTTGGTATCAATAAAAAGATAAAAGGAAGCTCTATAACTTCTAAGCGGGATTCAAGAACTAATTTGGTCTTTAAGGGAGTCAAAAGCAACCTCAAAGTGACTACCGAAATTAAAAATATCCTACACAATAACATAATTTTCAAAAATCATATCTTTCAACTCAATGACCCAAAAATGTCACATTCTACATCAATGAAAAGATAAAAAGACGATTTACAACTTTCATGAAGGATGAAAAAATCAATTTAGTCTCTAAAAGAGGTAAAAACTCTTTCAAAGCTACTGCCTATAAAAAGACAATTCAAACAGTAACTGAATTTTTCCAAACTTCATAACTTCTTACTCCTAAACCCAAAAATGGCATATTATACATTAATGAAAAGAGTAAAAGACAATCTACATCTTTAATGAAGGATGCAAAAATCAATGTAGGCTCTAAGGAAGTGAAAAACCCTTCCAAATATACTGCTTGGACAATACCCTTTCCAACAGTAACAACATTCTTTCAAACCTTATAACCTCTTAACCTAAGCCCAAAAGCGACATATTATGTAGCAATGGAAAGCTTTAAACATGAACTACAACCTTCAAGAAGACCCTCTAATCCAATTCAAACTCTAAGAGGGTCAAAAACTCTGTCAAAGTTTTTGCCCATAATATAAATTTTGACATCATCTCCCCTAAATTTACACTAGCCAAATTCTTCAAACAACGACCAAATTTTCCAGCACCTGCACAAAAACTTCAATCTCCACATTTTTCAACTCCTAAAACCAAACCAATTCATATAAACCCAGAAATTTATCTCAAATGGCAACAACCACAATATTACTCTTCTTGTCATTTTCAAAACCATAAAACATCACATTTTGATTAAACAAATACAAAATACAATGTAAACCAAATGTCTTTCATTTATGTCAAAACATAAGTTATTACAAAGCTTTAGAGGGAATTTTAGCCCTAATACATCAAAAGTATCAAAAGTCAAAAATACAAAGAAGGGTCATTACTCCAAAATGCACCTAAAGCTTTGTTTCCAAAGAAAGCTTCGAAAATAAAAATAAGTAGGAGTGATGCCCATCCCTGCGGTCACTCGTTTTCTCGCTCGATGCTTGTGGATGGAAAAAGGGGGTGAGCTCGAAGGCTCAGTGGATAACAGTTTAATAATTAAGAACAAGCAAAAACATTCTTTATTCATTCATTTTCAAAGCCAATTTCACATTAATCAAACATTATCAATTTAGCAAACATCTTCCCGAATTCATCACATCAAACTACTCACAAGTCAAAATATCACATAAGCACAGAGAAAGTGGTTCGGGTGGATCCAAAATAGAACATACTACACATTCCCGCAAAGCGGCCTGTGTAGCCATGAACTTATGGGAGTCCGTGAGGAGCTCTAATGCCACTAGCGGGCAGGTGGGAGAAACCTATAAACAGACAAGTGCACTTGACTCTTAAGGGACCACTACAAACCATAAAGTCATGCATTTCACTTAATTCACGTAATTCAAACACATTAGCCACAAATGACTCATTTCCGAAAGCAAATTTATAAGATCACCGTCTTTACACAAATTCACTTTCACATTCTTCCAAAATCCCATTTCTCATTCTTTTTCCCTCGTCAAGCAACTTTGCAAATATTTCCACAATTATTTAACATACAAAAGACACATAATACCATTTCCAATCATCCCAAAAAGTAATACATGCAAAATTTGAAAGTCATAGGAAAACATTAAATGACATTTATTGAAGAAAAATTAAGTAGCTTATTAACTCAATTATTAAAAAGTCACCCACCTTAAATCCTTTAGCTTTATGCTTGATCAATTTGCCTTTCCTCTAACTACACTTGCCTCTCTTGTCCTTCATCAAAACACAAAAATCCCAACATTATAAGGGATGACAAAATTGACAAATCTAAGGAAGCAAAAGCATATAATAGATCCTATACAACCTTACCCATGCTTTTCCTAAACTATTAGGACCACAACCCATCAAAAATTTCTAATAAATTTCCAAACACTTACCTTGAAACACCACCCACGAAAATTGATTCTTGCCTTTAATGGAAAATTAAACCTTCCTCTTCCTTTTTCCTTATTGGAAAATCCTAAAAAACACTCTTCTTTAACAAGGAAAACGAAACCCTAATTTTCTTCTTCTTCTTTTCTTCTTTTCCTTCTCAACCGAAGCTCTTCTTTTCCTTGTAAATTTCGTGACTTCTTTCTAAAAGACTAAGCCAATTTCATTTCTTTCCTTATCATTAACGACAACAAGATTTTTCTTCCTTCTTTCTTCTTTTATTGAATCTAAAAAGACAATATTACCCCTCCTTATAAGCCTTAACCTTTAAAAACCTAAGTGATCTACCCAAATTGACCTTACACATCTCATTCCTTTACTTTTTTACTAACACCATACAAAACTCTAATTTAGTCTTCATCCCTCCATTTAATTTCCATTAACCTAAGCAATAAAACCTCAATTTCAAAAATAAACTAAACACATGGTTATTTAGTAAGAACAGAATTCGGGGCCCAACATCTTCTTTCTCACCTTTCTGGAATTCTCGGAGGCATTTGAGCAAACTCAGGTACAACAGACTCTACATTGACTCTTACAGACTCTATGTCAGCTGACTCTCCAATATGATATCTTATGGAAGGTGACATATAACAAATAAATGATAACTTTTTGAATTTCTCACTATTTATCATATCTTAACTCATGTTTGTCCCTAAAGATGCCAAACCATGCTCTGATACCAAAAATGAAACATCCCACTATCATAGAGTATATAACCAAACACCTAAGGACATTCAAGTACATATCCTATGATAATGGCATGTTAGAGAGAACATAAATCCAACTTAACATGGTATCAACTAACATAACTTAAAAGTCATCAAATTAAAACCATTCCTTGCATTCATTGTCAAGAAACTGACATTGTATTTATTGAAAAAAAGCTTACACTATATCCATTAACAAATATTTACAAAACCTTATACAAGTTCTAGGAAGACTACAAAACATAAGCTAAAACTCTTCTGATGTCAGCTGACTGACCTTTGAGCCATAACTTAATCCAAAAGGGTCCTTTACTCTATTATAAGGAACTAGGTCTCCTGTCTCGTACCTGAAAAGCCATGTTGCAATTTTGATGAGTTTTGTGAAATCAATGAGTGAACCATCATTGATGATATCACCTAGGTCAATCACACAAGATCACATAATTCACATATAATCATTCAGATCTTGTAAAATCCAAATACATAAATTACTATGGCAAATCATGATGTCATTGTGAATCAGAACATATATATATCAATACAAATGCATATGAGACCCCATATTCGTTATTATTGTTGTGATCAAGTGCCTTTCACATATAGATACAAATACTAGCCCATTGGGCTCAGTTAAAAACATATATCTTGGAGCAAAGCTCTACATACTCTACGTGAAGAAAATCGAGCTCAAAACTCTATTAAACGGGCTACTCTGGTCACAACACCTTTATTTGAGCATACATTTTATTAAATGCATAAATTACAGAACTTACCATGTATAACAATCACAAATGATGCATAATCAGAATCTCATAATCATTAGACCTAAGTCCAATATTCAACCTTCATAGAGAATTCAAATATCATACAAAGTTTCGCAACAATTCATAACACTTCCAATACATACCCAAATATTAAACTCCTCGGACAATTCATGCTCAAAATTTAGAACACAATTAGTAGATATTAAATTCAATTAGTCATTCTCATTCACATACAAGTAGCACTTCCAATGATATTCATATGCATTGAACGCCTCCGATAATTATAGTCTGAAATTCAGTGCACATTCATCAATATAAAATTCAATTCAGTAATAAACAAAACAAATCAAGGTGAGACCATCTTAGGTTACTCACAGTACACTCCAGTTTGCTATTGCCTGATGGTCCAGCAATGTCTGACTAGTGTCCAATGTGCTCCTCTATATCATACAAAACACATTATCATATATCACAATTTTGCATAAATGTATAAGTATTTCTTTATGCACATCAATGTATAGACAATATGCACAATGCATGTTCAATGACAATTCCGGGTATCTTATTGAGATTTTATCACCATATCATTTAGATAGTAAAACCCTCATTAATATAATTTATACTTAGGGTTTGGACCATAATAAAACAATGTGAAAGTAATTTCATAACCCAATTGATAAATGACAAAATTAGGCTATAGTTCCTTCTAAAGGGTTGTTCTCCAATGTTTTAAGTTTCTAATAATACCAAGATCATTCAATTTGGTTTATTATTCTGTGAGTTATGTTTAAAATACCATAGATTGTGTACATTTGAAATTTTGGCTAATGTATGATCATGCATTCAAGTTGTACACCTCATATCTCTCAATTCTAGAATCCAAAAATTACAAACTTTATACCAATTTAAAGATAAAAGAATAAGATACAACTTCGGTGTAGACACCTTAGTATAATTCGGCCTACATCAATATAGTTTATTCAATAACCACAGGACATGATTTTTGTCCCTGGTAATGCTACAACCTAAGCTAAGACTCAAACCACAAGGGACAAGCCTACACCAGTAAGATGCCCAATTCACCACTTGACCTCCTTAGAATAATTGTAGCTCCATGTATTTAGTTTATTTTTAAATAATAATCATCTCATTCGGAGCTCTACAGATCAAGATATGATTAAAATACCAAAGTATGTTCAGTAAATGACCAATTCATGCTCTTCCAATCAATTCCCTCACTTTCTCTCCATTAATATTTTGCAAATCAACTCCTATAGATACCAATTTTTATGGACAGATAAAAAATGTGTTAGGAATATATTGGTCTAAGAATCACTTCATTTGGAGGTTGGATGATGAAGTTATGGCCGAAAGAATCAACCATGATTATATCCTCAATCATATTGTACCTATCTTGGGACAATTGACATAACTTTCACTAGAAATATATGATTAAAGTAATTTTAGGATGGTTTCAAAGAAGACTTTGAGATCTAAAAGTTTAATGAAAACCTAGAAGAGAGATTTTGCCATCTAGAGGGTCAAAATGGCAAATTCTGAAAGTGTATAGTGTATGTCTGTTTAACGGACATACACCTGTACCCAACAGACATACACATGGTCTGGAGCATTTTACAGACCCGTAAAGGTTTGTTTAATAGACCTAATGTTCGTTTAATGGACATACTGGGGGCATTTTTAAACCTAAGAAGGTCCGTTTAATGGACCTAATATCTGTCTAACGAACATATGTGACCTCCAAAGCCTTTCCAATGGTTCCTACATCAATTCTAACATCATATTCACTCATAATCTTCCCAAATTCACTTCGTCTAATGCAATGTCACTCCTTAAACATTCAATTACCAATTTGATTGCATTAAACTCCCAAATCTCAACTCAAATGACTCATCACATACAACAAATTCTCATTATTACCATAGTTGTTCTGCATATACATCCTATGCAGCATCACCACCTATAATGATCATATCTCTTAACTCCGATGTCCAAAAATTTCATAATTTATATAGTTAGAAAGCTAGAAGGATAAGATACAACTTTAATGAAGACAACTTTGGCTAATTCTAACTAGATAGATGAAGTTTTTCCATTGAGTTCAGAACACAACTTCTACACCCATGAAAACTTGCAAAATGCAATATCTCTTCATATCAATTCAATTACTAAGTACTTTTTGTTAAACTCTTGAATCTCACCTCAAATGATTCATCCCATACAACCTTTCAAGTCTCTAACATGCTATTCTAAAACTAACAATAATTTGCGATCTCAATGAAGAAGAATATGCACATACACAGTCCTCTTCCACAACCCTCATACTCAACCTTTAAAATAACATAATCATACACAAAAAGGAAATCCTTAAATTCTCATTCTTATTACTAAGAAAAGTAAATATTTGAACAAGCTTTACTTACATATCAACATACACATCACTAACTTAATACAAATACAAGTGGATGCTCAATGTTTGGCATGCTTAATAAGTTATCCAAAAGTGTTCGAACTAGCTTAGTGCAAAAGCTAACTATCTCGGAGTTTATCCAATTGCCTTGTAAGGATTGCTAACTTTCTCGCTCTACACCTAAGGAAGGAATATTGGGGTGAGCTATACAACTCAATGGCCAATATATTTATAGCCATCAGTAATTGACCACAAATTCAAGCATATGTACATATATATCTAGCAATTCAATACGTAACAATTAAAACTCACAACTCATATTTAACAAAATTCGTCACCTAAAGCATAACATGTAATTATCCATCAAAACATAACACTTAATTATGCATCATGCTCAACAAATCAAAGATGAAATGCACAACAAATGATTAGAGAGTTTTGTGGAATGTAACAGATAAATCAAAGTTTACACTGTGAACAAAATGAGTCCAATTTCTTAGGATCATGTGGCCTCAAGTGGGCAGCTGGGAGAAGGCTACAGGTCAAGGTGAACATGACTAATGAAACGGGTTCATCTCTTGCCCAATCACAAACAAATTCATGCTCAATTTAGTTAATCACAGATTCATAGTCTCATGTTTCTTTTTCTTATTCTTCTTTTCATTTATACAAATATCATAACCTTTTTCAAGGTATAACATAGTCATCAATCATCAAGCAATCTCCAACATTCAAAAAAAATTCAAATTCAAGAAATCAACTTACACATATAGGTAAGAATTTGTTCAATTTCACAACAACCATAAATATATTACCCACCTAATTTGCTCAAAAATCCAACTCAAGGTTGTCTGTTGGACCCTGAAATTTTAGTGAAATTTAGAAATATTAAATGTATGAAATGAGTACTTTTGTATATGTATTATGTTATAGATGTTATTGTGTTTTAAGGAAATTGATGAGAAAAGAGTGATTTTTGGGTTTTTGATGACTTTGAGGTTTTGAGAAAATATGCATATGTTATGAAATTTAGAGTGAACAATTTGATTTAAATGGAAGTTGAAAAGCAAGAAATAAATAGTGAAAGTTTGAGATTTTGGAGAATTGTAAGTTTGAAGTTGTTTGGGATGAATTGTAGTAGGGTTGACTTTTTAACCTGAAATCTTTGTAAATTTTTATGGGTTGATTTAGGCTGAATGTGAAAAAATGATCATCATCAAAGTTGTAGCTTCTGTTAAAAGCTTTCTATCGCCATAAAGTGTGACATTTTTTGATATCGAGATTGAAAGTTATGATCTTCCAAAGTTAAGGGTATGTTACTTTGTTTTTGAAAATGCTCATAAGTGTAGGATTTTGTGTGCAGTATTTTGAGGAAAATTATGAACTGATGTGTTTTGAATTGGCTGAAAGTCATAGAGGATTTTCCTAACTTTTCAATCATATATCATATGTTGTTTTTGGTTGTGAGAATTGGAAGATATGAAATTTTGAAGTTTGGATGTGGTATAGGATGGCCAATTTTTTTTTTCTGGCAGAAATTTTGACTAAAAAATTGACCTAATTAGAGGTTGAAATTGCTTTTAAGTTCTCCATGAAAGTTTTAGATTATGTTTTGATCTTTCCATTTATGTAAAGTATGGAAATTTTGGGCTATGAAATAGGAAATTATGAATTTTACAAATTTCTGTTACTATTTGGGAAGAGTATTAGTGGACAAAAACTTAGAAGTAGTTTTTGACTCCCTTAGAGGCCAAATTGATTTTTCTGTCCTTCATGAAAGTTGTAGGTTGCTTTTTGATCTTTTTAGTAATATAAAATGTGACATGTTTGGACCTTGGAGTTGAAAGATAGAAATTTTAGAAGTTGAGTTACTGTTTTGGGATAACAAGTAGGGGCAGTAACTTTGATTCGAAATTTGATCACTTTAGAGGCTGAATTGGTTTTGAGTTCTTTATGGAAATTGTAGATCTTTCTTTTATCTTTCCATTGATACCAAATTTGAAAAATTTAGAGTTCTGAGTCACAAGTTATGAATTTTAGAACTTTGAAGGTCGGAAGAAGAGAAGAGGAAGCACCCCTCGAGAAGTCGAGCGGCCCCCTCGCTCGGTCTCGCCCCTTGCTCGGCCTCGCCCCCTCGCTCAGTCTTACCTGCGCTCGCTCGGCCTCGCTCGATCGCTCGGCCTCACTCGCGCTTGCCCGGCCTTGCTCCCTTTCGCTTGGCGTAGCCCGTGTTCGCTCGGCCTCACCCGCTCGCGAGCGCCTTGCCCACTCATGAGTGCGAGCTCCGATTTGGAATTTTTCTGATCCGACCGCTCTCCATTCTTTTGACCATAAATTTTTCATCCGACCTCCGATCGACCTAAGTTTTAAAGAGTTGGATTCCTAAGACACCCCTCTATCTGTCCATAAAAAATTGTAGATTTTTGAGATTAAATTGAGGACGAGTGATTTAGTCAATGTAAGTTGGAAAATTTTCTGAACACGGTTCAGTAGTTTGGTGAATTCTTGATTTGTGGAGATCCGATTGAATTGATTCTTATTGAAAAATAAAATAGAGGCATGGGGCTACAAGTCATATGAAGGAATTGAATTTCAATTTAGCCCCTAAGACTTTCAATTTCTGAATTGAAGTTGGGTTTAGTGTGCAATCTTAGATTAGAAAGAGCTGAAAGTATTTTGGCCATAACGTTTGCTCTAGTCATCCAAATGAGGTGATTCTTGATTTGGATTAAACTAGATAGATAGGAATACAATTGTTCTGAAGAAATTGAGTTTCAATTTAGTCTCTAAGACTATAAATTTTTGGATGGAAATAAAGTGCTGTAAAATGTGTTAGCATAAGAATAGTTCGAAATGTTTGGAGTATAAATAGTGAACCGAATTAAATGATTTTGGTTTCATTATAAAATTGAGACAATGAGGAACATTTCCCTAGAAGGAAGTTTTAGCAAATTCCTTCAATTTGATGATTAGAAAAATGTGCTAAAGTAAGTAAGAATTAAAATGAATTTAAGGGCAAACTTAGAAGGGCACTAAAGGTTTTAAGTTATAAGGCATATATGTAAGGGCATAATGGTCATTTTGCATTCATTAAATGCAAGATGAGTGGGCTGTCATTTAAGAAGAGGAGAAGCATGAATTTGTTTAAGTTAGAAAGAAAAGAAAGAAGAAAGAAGAGAGAAGAGGGAGAGCTTTCGGTGGAAAGAAAGGAGAAGAAGAAAAATATGCTAGGTTTCGATTTTTATGGGTTTTGAAGAAAGATTTTATAGATGCTCCAAGAGGGAAGGATGGAAGAAGATGAGAGCTCCAATATGAGCCAAGAAATTTTGAAATTGGAGAAGATTTAAGGTAAGAGAAGATTTTGATCTTTGAATTTTTAAAGGGATTTTGGTATAGATAGCTTAAGAATGTTATAGGTTTGTGATTTCTAAAGTTAATTTTGGTGATGACATGATGTGAATTATTCAATTTGGGTGTTTTTTTATTAGGGAATTTTAATTTGGATGAAGGAAAGGAATGGAGAAATTGAGGCTTTGAACAAGCTCCAAGTATGGATATGAGGTAGGTACCTTGTTTATATTTTGAATTATAAGCTAATTATAAGTTTTCGAAAAATCAAGAATAGAAATTTTTTGCAAATTCATTGTTTACGTTTTAGAAAAATCAAATAGGAGATAAATATTTTCAATTTCATTGTTAAAGATTCGATAAATTGCTGCAATTGCAAAATGCATTGTTTTTGCATAATTTGAGAAATGCCTATAATTGATGATTTTATTGTTTTTCAATGAATGTGAAATTTACATGTGAATTTGGATGATGAATGTGTAATGTGAATGGAAATATGTTTGAATTATGATACATGTATGAAAACTAAGTTTTTGAAAGATGCCTCCGGGCAGTTCATTTTCATGTGTGATTTGTCTGTTATGTGGGTTTGGTTAGGTCCCATAAGAGGGTCAAGTGAACTTGTTTAGGCTTCGCCCGCCTGCCCGCTAGTGGCATTGGAGCTCCGTTAAGGACTCCCATAAGTTCACAGCTACATCGGACCGCTATGCGGGAAGGTGTAGTACGTTCTGTTCACGGCTGCACAGGACCGCTATGCGGGAATATGCAGTACGTTCTGTTTCTGCACCGACCCAGACCATTATGATGTATTTATGTGTTTTTGTTTTGTTTCTAAGTGTGATTGCATACATGTTTTAAGAAATGTTCATGAATTCTTTGATAAATTGAGAAATTTTTTAGAAATAAGCATTTGACGAATTTTCTACTGTGAAAATTTTATAAAATGGAAACAGTTTTAAAAAAGATGATTTTTTTGCTTATTTTTTGATTTATAAATATGTTATCCACGAGTTGTAAAGCTCACCCCCCTTTCATCCTCATCTCTAGGTATCAAGCAGGAGATCGGATGAAAGAAATTCAAGGCATTTTGTGTAAGTTGAATTTTGGTATCGGTTTTGTATATGACTTGGAATGCCATTAATGTTTTGTAAGCTTTTATTTCTTCTAGAGTATGTAATTGAATTATGGATTTGTATATAGAATAGAAAAATGAATTATGTTTTTGTATACAAAGTACATATGATTATGAATGTGATTGTTTGTGTTTGGGTTCCGGAAAGGAGGTCCGATGATTCTAATTTCGATTGAGAATTATTGAAGTGTTATAAGTATATAAATGTGTTTGTTTTTGTTGGGATTCTAGACAGGAAGTCCGATGAATTGTGTTGATTGAGCTGGAAATATTGAAGTGCTCTTTGTTTATGACTTGATTGGTTTATAACATGTGTGATTTTTGATGGCAAAAGAAAATAAAATTTTTTGTCTAAATGAATGGTTATGATTCGTATATGAAGGATAAAATGGGTCGAGGGATGGATAAATTTCCCTATTGGAGATTTGAATTTGCTTTGATTAAAGAATGGGAAATATAAGAAGAATCTTATGAATTAAGTTTTAATTGAGGATGAATTTCCAAAAAGGGAAATTGAAGTGCTTTGTATGAGATTTGAATAAAATGAAAAAAAAATTATACCGGATTGGATTGGCTTAGATTGAATGTCTTATGGGTTTCCAACGCGATGTTTTTTCTAAAATATTTGTTTCCAGATGTCGGGGTTAAATTTTTGTTCTTAAGCGATTTTGTTTTCGTTATCTCCGAGCCATTCGATTTTCTATGACTTCTGATCCGATTTGTGTTTCGCCTTTGTTTTTGCCCACTTTCGGCTTTGAGATTCGTTCTTTAGTTTCCCGCCACTTTGTTTTCTCGTTTAGTTTTTTTTCGTTTTCCGTTTTTCCTTTTGTGTTTCGGTTTCAAAAATTGGGTCCCAACAATACGTCTTTGTAAGATCATATCATTATTTCTTAGCATATTCACATATCACACATTATAATTCTGAGACATCTTTATTAATAATACAACTCATAAGTTATTGGTCCTATGCTCTTAATAACTTCATGTGGTCCAATACAATTCGAGCTTAGTTAATCCTTTTTCCTAACCTGAGCACATCGTGCCAAAGCAAAACCCTTGGAAGCATTTCATTTTTTTCTTCAGTGATAAGACATTCAACTCTTATGTCTATCTCATTATGTTCTGTAACTTCGATGTTGATCCACCAATTTTGTTTATCTTTCTTGAATCACTTAGTTTCTAACATCAATCAATTTCACTGATCAACAGTATCTCGAATTTGTTCTAGCCCTTAACCATTCTTTTAGGCCCTTTTCATTTCAATGTACGGGCTAATAACTCTTTTTGTCATATAACACCTCATACAGTATTTTAATGATATCACTATGATAATCATTGATATGTCTATAGTCAAATAGAACTATACAATGATCTCATGTTGCTATGAACTCCAATCTTATAAGTTTTAAGCATATCTCTAACAGTTAGGACTATTGGTAATTCAAACACTTAGTCACTTGGTTCTACACTCTTAGCCACTAATTGTAGTTTCGATGCATTCCTATTTGGATGCATAGCTTCGGTTGTTACTTGTGCTTTCTCTAATAATATCTTCACTCAATCATCTGTATTGAGTACACTTCCTTCTTATTTCGACCACAAAGTAACTTTTTTTTACTCTGACTCAAAATTTATATTCGTTCCTCACTAAGGTTCAAAATTCTGAATTCTCAATTTGGGCTTTTTTAATCTTTTCATGCAAACAAATTTTTAATTTCAAAGCAGCTAATAATATTTCCTTTTTGCCCAAAAATTTAACTCGACATTCTATTTTCTTTATTGCATTAGGTTTCGTAACCTCAATATCTGAATTTATGCTATTCCGTTATTGAATTTTATGTTCAAGCAATATATTACAACACTAGCTTGACTAGGAAATAATCATTTGTACATCATAATCTTCCAGTAACTCTATCCATTGTCTCAGTCTCATTTTCATTTCTTTTAAACTTAATAATTATTTCATACTTTACTAATCAGTATAAAAATCCAAAATGTTTCACTGTACTTATAATGTCTCCAAACTCTCAATGAAATTTCTATTGCAGTAAACTTCAAATCATGTTTCAAAATTCAACTCATGAGGCTTAAACTGTCTCCATGTATAAGAAATCACTTGATTATGCTGCATTAGATTTCATCCTAATTTCTAATAAGAAACTTTATTATATACGACATAATCTCCAAAACCAAACGATGTAATCACATCGGTGTTATAATTCGTCAAGGATTCTTTTTACATTCATCAGTCCATACAATTTACATGTTTTTCCCTCAAACATTGTCGTCAAAGGACTAAGATCAGTAAAAACTCCTTAACAATCTCTGGCAGTATCCAACGTGCAACTACTTCTAAAGAACTCTGAAGCTCGCATATATTCTTTATGGCTTCTCCTTTTATTATCACCTCTGTTTTCTTTAGGTCTCCCAATATGCCATGTTCAAATACTATACCTCTCACAATTTATTTGATCAAGCTAAGATTCACTTTTATGGAAATTGACATATAACTGTTTCTACCTTCATGATATGTAAGATTTTCTTTAGTATTCAATATGTTCTCTTTATTTTTTGAATACACACAAAATACCATCTATGATCATATCCACTAATTGATACAATTTTTTTCAATGTATCACTTTAATCTTCAATATTATAATACTGTTGGGGGTATTATTAACTCTAAGAGATATAACCCAAAACTCTTTGTGCCCATGATTTGTTTTCGCAATTCTTTAAGTATCTAATTTCTCAATGAAGTGGTATTCTCTTATATTATTTTCAGTTTCCCAATTGACATCTTCTCTCGAATGATTTTCTCAATTCATACGATTTCCTCTAATTTTACATTGACTTACTCTAATGTCTATTCATTCATACTAGTTTCACCACACATTTCGATTTATTTGCAGTCTTAACTTTCTATATTGGTAACACATTCATCATATCGAATTTGTATCTCCTATGCATATTTGCATAGGATATAATGTGGACCTAAATTCTTCTCATATTAGCAACAATGTCTCCTCAAATTCAATAATCCAATCACATAGTAAGACACTTTACATCAAATAAAACACATATACTCTTTATAGCATCTTCCACCTGATGTATGAGTCTCAAATAGGAATAGGACCCCAATATTCAATTCTGACTCATTAAATATTCATTTCTAATTTGTTTCTTCATTGATCATTCTTAAAATAAACTATCTGATCTGTTTAACCTAATTCGGTGAAATTCTTCTTCTTTGAAAGAAGACTTCTTGCAATTATCATCTATACTATTCATATAACTTCGTCAGTCAACTGTTATCATCATTGCATTATCAGACATTCTTAGTACCTTAAGAAGACAATTTTGATTATTCATAATATCTCATTAAGATCAATTTATGTCGTAACTAATATAATCAGAACATCCTTTTTAGTAAGGCTCAGTGAAGCATTAAACAAATTCATTTACTCTAATACCTTGGTATATACCATCAAAATCATTACATCTTATCTAGAGATGTATTTAGGACAATTCACCAATTAGTAGCTTATGCTAAGGATACCTTAATCTCATTTGATTATAGACAACACTTCTCCTTTTATGTCTGTCCTTGATCATAGGGATTATGCCATGATTGTGTCCTTCTTCTTTTTCCTCGAATTCATTATATATAGTAACATCATTAACAATCTGAATTCATTCCCAATTGATCACTATAAGCACTTTCACGTCTTACTCTAATTCATCTTAGACTTTGAACTGTAGGAACTATGATTAGCAATTATTCAATAAGTCATAGATTGCTTACTATATCATCTCCACAAATATAATACACATATGCTTAATTTTTTCTCCTATCATGGTGATTCCATTATTAGATGTGCAATCCTAATGGCAAATCAACTTTACTTTGACGACTTTTTCATCAACCGTTCTCATCCTATCACCTTCCAATTTCCATTATTTCATCATACATACGTAAGTTCACAATCAGTTCAGAATCATAGATGCATAATCATTCTAAAATTTTGATTTTGACCCCACATTCAAGGATATATTACCCCAGTATAATATTGATTTTGCATTCCAGGATACGTCCACTAAGACAATTGTGTTAAATCTTTATTTGTCATATCTATCCATATATTACTCCTTATTTCTAAATATCTACAACTTCTGTTCTCTCACATTCTGAATCCTTTTTCTCACAATTTATATCAACTTAAACACTTATCAAATGCTCATGCATGTGACTCATGCACATGCCACTCAGACTAGGGATCAGTTTCCACTGCATGCTAAGACATGTCTAAAATACATGTACTTTGACACGTATTTTTGAAAACTCCCATGTAAGATACTAAATCTGGGCTCTGATACTAAAATGTAACACCCCACTCTCGCAAGACAATTACCCGACATCCTAAGTGATGTCTGAGTACGTATCCCACAGAGGTGACATGCTAGAACAAACAAACACTCTAAACTTGGTGCAAATTAATTTATTTTTAATAAAATGTGTATGCAGAAATCATTAATCAAATTCAGGCCCATACTTTTTATTACATAAGCCTCGAATACACAATTATTATTATTAGACTTTGATCAATCTCATTTGTCAACATTACCAATTTCAAAAGATATTACATATGGAAATATTCAGATTTGCATTGTAAAGAAATTTCAGAATATACAAATTGATAAAAAAATAAGAAAGTACAAATGTAGACGCAAACGGATCCCAAGCTCTGTCTCTTACTTGAATGTATTGTCTATACTCTCGTTAGCCTAATGGGGTAGCTCTTTTAAGCCTGAAAAATATTGCAAATTTTGGGTGAGTTTTGCAAACTCAATGAGTGACCATCCTCGATGGCTCACTTGGTCACATAACACATAATTTACATCATATATTTGATGATCACATTAAATCACATACACTGGATCTATTGTTTCACATTTTACATTCAACACATTATAATCACTTATATCATGCATATGCAGTGCACATGAGACTCATTTTGCATTTGTTCCTTTGTTGTGATCGAGTGCCTAACTATCCCATATCTATTGTGGATACTGGGCTCATTGATAACTATCCTGTGTTCGTCAGGGATACCGGGCTCATTTTACATGGTGAGCCTTTGGCTCTTATACACTTTCTGAGCTCTAGGTTCTTTTCCACAGTCTGAGCTTTACACTCTTTTTTGGTGGCTATTTCGGTCACAACTGCCTTTATCTTTTATTCATTTAAGAAATGAAATGCATCAATGGCATGTAATCAATTATTCACTTTCACTTATCATCATACCTGAAGGTTATACTCTAAATACTGTAGACTAAGCACATTAGAAATTTAGCTAATCCATAATCATGTTGTCAAGTTATACAACTCATACCTGTCATTTCTAATATCCAAAAATTACAAACTTTATATCCATTGAAAGCTAAAAGATTAATCTACAACTTTTGTGCAGACACTTTTCTCTAGTTTGGCCTACATCAATACAGTTTATTCAATAACTATAGGACATGATTTCTGTCTCGATTAGTGTTATAGCCTAAGCCAAGAGTCCATGACTCAATTTCAGGCCAGATTTTGAATTTCTTAGAGACATAATTAAAAACTGATTTCTTCATGAAAAATGTAGTCTTACCCCTCTAGTTTAATCTAGATTAAGAATCATCTCATTTGGATAACTACAGATCAACTTATTCATAATACACAGAAGCATAATCAATGAACATGTCCAAGCTACATTCTCCAGCACTCATCTTTCAATTTTTCCAGATTTTATAACATCCAACCTCATGTACCTAACACATCTTGTACAAAGATCACCCTTTCTACCTCATTTACTCTTCGTTATTAACTCCATTTCAACTCAATATCATTCACAAACAAATCAGAATCAAAAATCGAAACTTGAAAATCTTTCACGTATTTCAACAATGAAAAACAGAGTATATGCATGTGAATCAACTTGCATGAATTTTTGCACTATTCTCATACACGTTTTTATTGATCTTTCAACTCTAAAAATCATTTTAACACTACCTTATAACATATTGATTATCAAAACTAAAAAATGAACAAATACACATCTTCATATTATATTCACGGTGAACTTGAAAAACATCCTTTTTCACATGATCATTCAATGACAATTAAATCACCAAATTTATCTCAGATACTTACAACTTATTGTAAGTGATAAGTCGATTTGTACCATGTGTAAGTCGACTTACACATGTTCGGTACCGATAAGTCGACTTGTTCATTAGATAAGTCGACTTGTTCAAGGTCGGTACTGTTTATTTGTGCCCTAAAGGCAATCCCCTTTAGCGCGTTTTATTCAAAGTCGTGT
>JANZLF010000009.1:20569369-20581153 GCA_026546835.1 Erythroxylum foetidum
TTGTAGTTATCCTCTGTATCTGTCAAATCCCATTGATATAGGAGGGATTGCCTTCATCTTTTGTATATATATACTTTGACTCCTCTCACCTAGAGAACGTGAAATACAAATATATATTTTGTTCTTTTTGTCTTCAAAATCATTACTAATCAAGAGCAGTAGAGCATTCCCTCTAATTAGTTTAAAGTGACGAATCATTTATTGACTTACTCAAGTATCTTCGTATGGTTCATAGTATATCCAAGTACTACCGACTGAATTATCCTATGATAATTCATAAGTAGCATCAAAACACGGTAATTACCACACGAAATACCTTGCTAATCTCAAGTTTAAAGATCTATTAAACAATTATCATTATGAGGAAATTCATAGACACATAAGTAATATTTCATTAGGGATTTTCATAGTTGGTTCAGTTCAGTGATTTATTCTCTAATAATTGCTCACACATTAGTTTAAGTATCTCCATACTTTAATTTATGAAATCAATTACTTTCTTCAAAAAAAAAAGAAGCATAATGTGTGCTAGTTTGTTTTTTCAACAAAATCTCTTCTTGATGAAACTTACAACTAGAAACATTTAGGAACAATACCTAAATGTAAGTTGAATAGCACAAGTATGAACTTATCATAATTTTAATTACACATTAATTTTTTCAGGAATTTTATTTTTTTGTATTAAAACATTAAATATAATTAAATTAATAAAGAAAAATAAAGATAATTTTTTATTAATAGATAATAATATCGTTCATCATCAAATTGCATTCAAAAATAGAGTACTCCCTTGTCTGTCTTGAACTATATGACATGCCGTAACGTGTGAGAGTTACAACACATTAAGGACGCAGGTGTCATCGCCGTTCCTTTTGCAAGTCGGTCTTGTCTGGTGAATGAAGTTTGGTTTTTGACCAGGGCTCACGAACCATCGTTCCATGCTCTGCAGTCTGTCCATGTACAGTATCCAGCTACGTACTTTCCTCCAAAAAGGGTTATTGATATCTGACATCGCTTGTAAAGCTCAACAAAAACCGATTTATCGGAGGGCTTGAAAAGTTCTTGAAAGCCTACTTTTCATGTAACAAACCTGAAGTTCCTTGCCACGTTCCTCATCCACATTGCTTGTCCTTGATACTATGGTACGGGGTATAGAAGGCATCCCAATGGAGTAACTATGTTCCTCGTGTTTTCGTCCTTTAGCTTAGCTTGCGTGTCTATAGGTACTAATCTGCAATGGCGCATCTGCCCGACCAGTTCTTTTTTGTTTTCGGGCCAGACTTAAAGCTCGATCCAATTTTATAACTTTCAGAATCTACTAAAAATATGCGTAGAAACTACAAGCATTGTAGATTCACGTTGCGACTAAATTTAGTTTATACTAAAACAAGGAAGGCGTGCATGTGTACAAGTCGAGAAATTCGCGTTTCTTAATCAGAAAGACAAAAGTCCCCAACAAACCAATGAATGGTGTTAATGATTTCCCTCTTCTCAATCATTTTATGTTACTTCTAATCACAAACCGACAACTATAGAAAACACAAAATGCTAGGTGTCACTCACATTTTAAAATGAACGCAATTCTAACAAAATGGTTAGTATAACAAATGACAAAAATGATAGTTTCGGTAACTTGAAAGCAATAGATGAAACGAAGAATTAAGGGAAGGCAGCAGCTAGAAGTTAGAACAACCCCGCGTACAGCCATTGTGGAACCCCGCGTACAGCCAGTGTTCCCACCACGGTATCCACACTGTTCACTCTTTCGTACTGTAGAAACCTTTGCGTAAGCATGTTTCGTACATGTATATATAAGTTAGCCACCATCACCAATCCTCTCTCATAATCATCTCCATCTCAAAACCCCTCCGTGAACATATATTCACTACCTGTAATCTACTACTATCCAACTCAAAGTTCCATTCTCTTTGATCGCAAGGTTCAAACTTTCATCTTCTTTCACTATCCCTTTTGTTGTTGTAACTGATACGAGACAGCTACCAAAGCCAACATAGAAAAATGCCGAAGAAGAACAGCAACGTAGCTCAAAGAGCATGGAACCTCCTGCGACTTGCGTTGTTATGGTCAAGAAAGGGTGGGATTCTTAAGAGACGTTTGATGATGGAAATACACGTTCCCAAGTTCCTTAAAACCCTTGGACGACCAACTCCAAGAGGACAAATCTTTTACGGAGAGCGTGAGCTTTCCTTCGTCAAGACTCCCATGTTTCACGTCAAAATGAACAGGCCTGCTTCGATGCGATTTAGCATATCGTGCATAGCCCCACAATCTGACTTTGATTACGATTTCGATGCAGTAAGCCAAGAAAAAGATGGGAGGATGAGTTTTCTTAAGTATGAA
Organism: Erythroxylum foetidum; assembly: GCA_026546835.1. NCBI lineage: Eukaryota > Viridiplantae > Streptophyta > Magnoliopsida > Malpighiales > Erythroxylaceae > Erythroxylum > Erythroxylum foetidum. Next base: position 20,571,731 of record JANZLF010000009.1, read on the forward strand.
GAGGAAGATTATCATTACGGACATGAGCCTTGTGAGGTTAAGTCCCCAGTTGGCGAAGAAGGAATTGACTTGAGAGCTGAGAAGTTCATTGCTCAGTTCTACGAGCAACTGAGGCTTCAGAGACAAATATCAATGAGATGATCTATGCCAGATAACAGGAAATCACTTTCCAGTTTCCTAACTTCTAAATACTTTCTTCTGTATAAAATTTCTGTATAATTTGCTTTTGGAGGCAATGCGACATTTTTTTAGATACCGGAGGCTACCATAACCATTGGATACAACTTCTGTGTTTTAAGTTTTTTAATCTTAAATTTTTTTAGCTTTGAATCTTCTTTAGATTCACTTGGCAAATGGTTTCGTCACTTCACCTTTGACGTGACCTAACAGTTCAACCTTGGCAAAAATTTTCAACGTTCACAAAAATCTCATACAAGAAATATTTGAGCTAGCTGAGTAGCTGTCAACCTACCAAGCCAGAAGATCCTGGCTAAAACACAAGGCTTCAAGTTCTTCACTGAAAATGAGATCAAATGCTTCCCTTCATCCGCTTGCATACAAGTTACACATAGCAAAAATCCAGAATAACATCACTATCTCGAACATGCACATCCCATAAGCGGTCCTCTCTCAGGAAGCCACAGGCTATCAGTGACTGCTACATCATGCATTGTTGGTCCCTATGCATGTTGGTCCCTATTATCTAGAATATCAACCAACAATCTGTGCAACCCTGTACCAATGGAAGGAGACATCATCTAGTTAGCTACCTGTCTTGCTAGCAAATTACTGTTGAAACTCAAATATTTCTTATGCTGATTTTCAAGATAGCCTCGTCTCTATGGAAGAAAAGTCGCCACTGCGGAGTATCTGAATTCACACACCCCACAGGAAATTCATGGATCCAACCTATGTGAGATTTTAATACTTAAAATCTCGTTGACAGAAAAACAATTGCTAACTCGTAAGCATGAGTTGATTTCAATTTAATTACCTTCCATTCTGATGACTATTGAGATATGCTTCCAACTGTCCAGCTGCTGCCAGTATAAGACCTATAATGCAAATGCATTGCGCTAAGTATTCACCAGTAAATGTAAATCCTAGATAGAAATCTCAGTTATTGCAAACTCAACATAAGCATTGGAAAAACAATGAATCTGTTGTTTCATACAGAAGGCATCAAAGGTTTTCACCAAGTATGTTCCATGTTGCAGAACAGCAATAACACACTTGATGCACAAGGTCTTTTGTAGATAGTTAAGTACCTAAAAATAGAGCTGAGGGCCTTCTAGGTCGTGATTTGAATTCCGGATGGAATTGCACACCTACATAAAAGGGATGGTTTGGAAGCTCCAAAATCTACACAGGAAGAGGAAAAATGAGCCAATAATCATTTTTTGTCTGTCCAACAAAATTTGATTTCTCTAAGCAGATAGGATTCAGCTCAACCCCAGAAAAATAACTTGACTTGAAAGATACAATAGCAACCATAAAATCTCAAACCAGCAGCAGGACCATTATAAGTATATTGTCCAAAAGGGGGAAAAACAATTGGTAACGACTTTAAACTTATTGGCCAGAAGACCAACCTCCATCCTCTTTCCTGTTACATCCTTCCCAACAAACTTTAGGCCATTCTCCTCCAGAACATCAATTACATCGGGATTTACCTGCACCACAGAGATGACTTATCTTCCAGTGGATATTTTAAGAAGCGTGTATCACATCTTCATCCTTCCTAAATCATGCAACTAACCTCGTATCTATGTCTATGCCTCTCATCTATGTACTCTGCATTACCATACCTAGCAAATAAGTATAGTGAATCAAACATCAAAACAAACAAAAGTATAGAAACATGCATCATGCAGAACATATGCATGGTGTTCTACTTGTTCCAGGAGCAACTATCTCAAACAAATGACTACAGATAATAAAATACAGAAAGGCAATATGGAATTATGAGCCTATATTCTCAGTAATATGTGTCATACAGTCTTGCAGTTATGCAATCAGGGGTCTGCAATAGTGTTTTTCGAGATCCTAGCCTCATTGTGCTTCCCATATGTGTTCTTGAACCCTGCATTTAATGTTAAATTACATGAAGCAAATGGTTGCAATTGTTACATGTAAATTAGTAAGTAAAAGATTAAGTCTCAAGTAAATTAGTATGTAAAAGATTAGGCCTCAAGTATATTGCATACCTCAGGCATGAAAATTACAACAGGATCAGATGTTTGGCTTTCAAACTCAGTGCTGTTTGCCTTTTCTCGGCCCACAACCTGATACAAATGAATTGAGGTAAGTTATTACTACGTCAATAGACAAATTGAGGTCACCAGAAGTACATACAGATCTAGCAAACTCAATAACAGAAATCTGCATGCCCAAGCAGATTCCTAGATAAGGGATATGGTTTTCTCTAGCATATTTTGCAGCCAATATCATTCCTCTCACACCACGATCTCCAAACCCACCAGGAACTAAAACACAAGCAGCACCCTGGAAATGAAAAATGCCATAAATCAGCGCCAAAAGAGACTTAACTTCCCAAGATATAATTTTATTAACCACTGTACTACACCCTAACTTCTGCTTTCCTTTTTAAATAATTAATTTGTTACTTGAAAAAGAAAGGTCAAAATTATTGGGACCATTTTGCCAACTATACACTTTCAGAAGGTCAACACCAGGTCATTGAAAGTTTTAAGGAAAGAAGAATAATCTATGAAAGTTAGGCTACATGGGAAATTTAAATGTTCTGAAGAAGCATTACCCTCAAGGTCTCCCATGCAGCAGCATGAGCCTCTGGTGTCTGCATACAGCAGATAAATTTCCATGAGGAAAAGAGAATAATAAGTTATAACAATAGCATAGAAAATTGCAAATAGCAACAATTCATTACTGATATTGCACTGTCATCTTCAAGATCAGAAGCTGCAATCCAATCAATTGATGGCTTCAATGAGCATGCAATACAAGCATGTAGAAGGGCCTGTGAGTAAAACAAATTACACAATGCCAAAATTCAATTGCAATAAAAATTTGAGCGATGGAAAAAAAAAAAAGATGTTATGAGACCAGAGTAGAAAGACCATAATCAACAAGGAAAACCACTACCAATATAAACCTAGAATTCAAGTAATCTGATAAACATAAAGATGCTTCTCTTAGTTGCTTAAAACTATAAGTTCTATTCTATATATTGGGCAGTAGAATAACACACGTATCACTAACCCTTATGCATTCAAAAACTGGATGCCACATTATAACTTTCACTGACCATCAAAACGATTGTAACAAACCTTAATGACAGACAGGTAAGAATCTGTAAGGCCAACATATTTGCCCACCATTGCAATCCGAACCTGCAAATTTCGACATCCTATTGTCACAAGAACCAAACAACACTAATCAAACAAGTGGCCAACAAGTGGGTTAGTGATAATACTAACAGATTTGGTAAGATTATCATAACTCTCAGCCATCTGGGTCCAATCTTGTAAATTGGGTGGTGTTGCAATGCTGAAACAGATTCCATTTACAGTCAGTTAATAAAACCACCATCCATGCACTCAATATCTTGCTCGGAGTAAGATGTATCTTTTTGCTTAAAGGGTTTCGTTTTCTCAATTGACAGCTATCCTTGTATGATCATCCATCAAAATATTAACAATGACTCAAGTCTAAGCTATGTATGAAATGGCCAAAACAAAATTTGATAATCCATAAACAATCAGCTTTACTAATGACGAACTTGAAAATGCCTTACTGTAAATGATTTGATCTCCAAATTAAATCCTGATATCTCGAAAAGGCCAATCAATAACTAACCTGAGTAAATCTAGCTGCTTTAGAATCGCATCATGGGCATTTTGGCTCTGCAAAAGGATAGCATGTTAAAGAAGCTAACATATTTCTTTGATGTATAATGTATTTGAAGCTTTGATATGACCAGAAAACTGCTATTCAACCCACCCTAAGTAACAAAGGAACATGCCAGATGTTTGGAACATCGTGAATGTTCAGAATATTTGCAGCCTGCAGAAGCCATTACAAGCGACATAACAATCTCAAAGAAACAAACTTTGTTGCCATTATGAACGAAAAAACAAAGGTTTCCCAATATTACCGGAACATGGCAAAACTGTGAGAGTTTAGCCTTCGTATTTTCCAATAGAGGCTGCATTTATTTAGCAAGAGTCAAAATTCTCAAATTAGAAAAACTACTTTGTGAGGAATGAAGCAGCTGCACAACAGGTAAAGGTAGTTATAATCCAAGAAAGAAATTCAGCGTGATTATTCCAAAATGATAGGAACATATTAATAAAAGTTGGGTAAATAAAATCTTGGGCAGTAAAATGTATCTGCAGGGCCCCATAAAAAGAAGAACATCTACAACAGAAATGCTAGCAACAATTCGGAATTTCAGTAGCCTCCTGAAAACAATGCTAGTGCAATCAAAAACTAAAATTAAAAAAAAGGAAACTGATAGCTTTAAGAATGAATATGAATTCAGTACTGATCCAAAATTTCATGAAAAGAATCTTCATCCAATTTCCAGTACTTAACACCCTGGCACATGCATAAATTTGAGCAAAGAAAACAAAGTACCTGAGCTGAGCGACATGCCAGAAGATGAGGAGTCAAACCCAATGCTCTCAATTCACGGACACTATGTTGTGTAGGCTTAGTTTTCTAGATGCGTATAAACAGAATTAATGTCATCCAAGGAGGAATACCATCTACTTAGGTCTCTAGAAAGTATTATATCAAGATTTCACATAATAAAAATATGCAGAAAATTACTTGCTCACCAACAACGCCCAGCACAGGTATCAGGCTCACATGAATGAGGCAGAAGTTATCTTGACCTGAAAAATGGTTAGAAAATTAAGAAATTACTGCAGAAAAAACTAATCATGTATGGGATTAAAGACGCAGTAATTGGTTTAAGCTTACCAACTAAAAAGGATAACTGTCGGAGAGCCTCAATGAATGGCATAGATTCAATGTCACCTGAAAGACACCAAACCAAAATTAAGTAGACATAAAATATGTCTATTAATCAATAACAATTGCAACTTTGTGGACATATGAGATACTAACACATAGTTCTTACCAACAGTTCCTCCCAACTCAATCACACACACATCTGCAGCACCCTCCTTTCCATCCACCGGAATTACTGCAACCGACTCAATCCAATCCTTAATGGCATCAGTGATGTGAGGTACTACCTGCATTTAAAATGCCTGTGTTTTAGAGACCTAGCTAAATATCGACCGTATCTGCTAAAAGAAAAGGAAAAAATAAATAAATGAACCAAATAAACTAACAGTTTCACCTGAACAGTCTTTCCAAGATAATGACCTCTCCGTTCCTTCTCAATGACAGACTGAACAAAGATTATAGAGAATCAACCAGCTAACTACATATCGAAGAGAACTCAAAAATCAATATAAGGTCTAAGTTAAAATCGAGTACCTGAAATATCTTTCCGGTGGTGATGTTGTTATCTTTCGTCAGAGTTAAGTCAAGGAATCGCTCGTAGTTCCCCAAATCTAAATCGACCTTTCAAAAGACACCCAGTTACAGAAACCTTTCAATACATTCACATTACATCTCTACCCACAACTGATATACGTGAAAAACAGCAACAGATACAAACCTCTCCGCCATCATCCAAAACAAAAACCTCTCCATGTTCAAAGGGAGACATGGTACCAGCATCAGTATTCAGATAGGGGTCTGCAGTACATAATACAACAGAAACATCAGATCATCAAAGACAAAAAGAATAAACAAAAAGGAGAATGAAAGTGCCAATCTTGACAAAACTCCATCACCAAACTATGCAATTCGAAACCAAGAATACCCAACTGAGGTATCAAACGGAACAGAAACTACTAATAGCAAAGAAGGCACATGCAAGCAAATTTAACGAACCTATTTTAATAGAGGTCACCCGAAGGCCGCAGGCCTTGAGAACAACACCGATGCTACTGGCAGTGACGCCTTTGCCGAGCCCACTGACAACTCCTCCGGTCACTACCACGTACTTCATTTTTCTCACTAGGTCTCTTTGGCTTTGACTTGGGCAGTTTACTTGAGTTTCAGAGTGTAGACAAAATGTTTGCGTTAATGTCGGAGAGGAAAATCTATACGTTGATGTCGTGAAGTTGTTGTTTCGGAATCGGAATAGACCTAAAACAGAAGAATGAAGTGTTGTAGCAGTTGCCGTAGTTGTTGCTACGGACTTATTAAGAAAGCATTTAAACATAGCTTCTCCACTTCCAATTTTGATGCTTTCTTCGATACCTGATATTTCAATTAAAACATCGAAAGCCCTGCCCGGTGCCCACTCTAATAATTTTGACCACGTAGCACGTACACATTTCTTGTTCTATTTGCTTTATTATTAAAAAAATATAACTTTATTTTAAAATAAAATATTTTATTTTAAATAAGCGTTCAAAGTCAACCTAAAAATAAAATAGGATATAATATAAAACTCTCTTCTTATTTATATATCATCATGTAAGATTACATAGCACTTTGCTCAAAATTTCCACGTTCTCGTTCAAATACAAGTCAACGTTTCATTACAATAACCCAAATATACATATTAAATATATATGCAATGCTCATGAAACTCACTTTTAATTATTACGTTGTTGTGACCGAGTGTCTAAAACTGTCTCGTATCTATTATAGATACTGAGCTCATTGTTAACTATCCCTTATCCATTGGGGATACAAGGCTCATTATACATAGCAAGCCTTTGGCTCTTAATTACATTCTGAGCTTTAAGCTCATTTTCGGTGACTACTTATATCACAACTGTCATTATTTGTTAATACATTCATGTAATGAATTGCATCACATTCACGTTTATATTTATCTTCGAACTATAATCTGGCGTTCAACATACACATTAAGAATCATTTATTTTCACAAATTCACATACAAGGAACACTTCTAATATATTATTCATGCATCAAATTCCTTAGACAATCGATGTCCAGAATCAACACAATCAAATTCACAAAATAATTCAATACAAAATTTAAAACAATAATTAATTAAGTGAGACCGTCTAGGTTACTCACAGTTTGCTCTAAAAAGCTATTGCCTCGAAGTCCCGACAATGTCTAGATGTTGTTGCTCACTATGCTCTTCTAAATCATGCAATACATACACATTTATAAGTATTCATTTATGAACATATATGTATATGGATTCATTAGAGCCAAGAAACTCTTCATTTGGTGAAGATTCAAGGTAAGGTTATACTTAATCTTTTGAATTTTTGAAAGAGTTTTGGTTCATAAAGCTTAAGAAATGTATGAGTTTAAGCTCTCTAGGATCAATTTTAAGAATATGTTCCGTTGGGTTCTCAATTGATATTCCTATGGAATGGGGATTTTTGCCTTTGACGAAGGAAATCAAGAGAGGCAAGAAGAGCAAGGGGAGAGACATTTTTTAGCAAACTTTTAAGCAAGAAAATCAAGATGGGTTTCATGTTTATAATTGAGTAATGAACCATTAATATTTTTTTCAAATCAAGAAAATAAAATGATTTCAATTACTTCATAAATGTTATTTTTATCGCTTTTGAATGATTTACAAAATTGTACATATTTTGGTGTATGAATTGTGAAATGATGATGAAAATGCATATGAAATATTTCGTGCTCATGAAAGACAAGTTTTCAAAATGTGTCATTTGGGCAATTGATTTTCAAGTCATTAATAACATGTTATGTGGGTTTGTGGTAGTCTGTTCTGTCTGTCAAGTGCACTTTGATTAAAGGCTTCTCCCGCCTATCTACTAGTGACATAGAACTCTTTCATGGATTCCCATAAGTTTACGACTATGCAAGACCATTTTGTGGGATTGCGATAGTACGTTCTGTTCACGGCTACACAGGATCCTTATGGGAAATGTGTAGTACGTTATGTTATGGAATCACCCAAATCATTTTTGATGTGCTTATGTGTTTATGATTTGTGATGAGATTGATACATACATGATTTATTTTATTGTGAGTTTGGTTGAAAATTTAAGAACCATGAGTTTTATGATTCAATGAGAATTTTCTATGACAATGAACATTTTAAATGATTTTGCTTGTTATCCATTATAAACATATTACCCACGAGCTTTCAAACTCACTCCCTTTTCCGTGCCATCTTTAGGTGAAGAGAATGAGATCAAGTAACCAAGAGTCGAAGCACTATTATACTTTTGCAATGTTTTTGTATATTAAGTTAGATTTTGTAAAAACAAGGCTTTAGATGCATTTCAAGAGTTATTTGGGTTTTGTATCTTTTGTATTGTAGATTTTGATGTTGATGATGTAATGTAGCTTGGAAATATCATTAAAGTTTTGTAAAACTCTTATTTCATGATGTTAATGAAATATGAATTTGTGTATAGTTGATTGTTAAGTTAAAATGTGAATTTGTGTATGGATGAGGTGGAGTTGAAATATGAATTAATTAAAGATGAGGTTAATTTAGAATTACGTACATTTAAAGAAGTTATCATTTTGAGATGATAAATTTTGAATACAAATTGTTGTTACATATAAGGGAGATGTATTATCGAAAAGAAAGATAGAAATTGTGTTCTGACTTCAGGGGAAAAACTGGATTGATCTAGGCTGAATTAGGTAGAGTTGTCTTATAAAATGTTGTAGCTTATCCTCTTAGCTTTCAACACTATAAAGTATGAAATTTTTAGATATCGAAGTTGAGAGATATGATCATTATAAATTGGTAATGTTGCATAGGATGTATATTATAACAGCTATAGTGAAAGATGAGAATTTGATGTATGTGATGCATCGTTTGAGTTGAGATTTGGGAGATTTATAAAATCATTTTGGTAATTGAATGGTTAAGAAGTGATATCACATTAGAAGAAGTGAATTTGGGAAGATTATGAGTGAATATGATGTTAGAATGGATGTAGGAACCATTGGAGAGGCTTTGGAGGAAGTTTTGGGTGACATATGTCCGTTAGGTGGACTTTACGTCCATTAAATAGATCTTTTTAGGTGGAAAAGGGCCCCCAGACTAGTGCATGTCCGTTAAACGGACATTCTCGGGTCTAGAAATGTAACATCCCATTACCTGTGGGAAGGTTAGAATGGTAAATGAGAGTGATTAATAAGACCTTAGAGATGTATTTGCATGCTCATGCACAATGTGTCATACACATACATGAGAATAGTTAAAATTTTGCACATAAACATAATTGTACATGTTTTTATGAATAATTCCGGGTATAATTAGATTGAATTGTGATTTCTAGGAGTTTTGAGAATTCTAAATTTTTATGTATATGGAAAATTGTGGTTATATATGTTGAAAATTTGATTTTTAGAGAGTGTAATTGTTGATGTGAAATT
>JANZLF010000009.1:20584224-20610845 GCA_026546835.1 Erythroxylum foetidum
GTAAGAATTTTTCACATAGTGGATTTTCTCCGGTTTGCTTGGTTTTTCTCCGGTTTGGGAGTTTCTACGTAAATTCTCTTATGTTGTTATTTTCTGATATTTTTGTCTATTATATATCATTGGGTGTAGGTTTTGAAGGTCTAAATTCCTAACAGCTTTGCTATATTTAAGTGGCAATTTTTGTTTTGTAGGAAATTGTTTTAGTTCTTCCTTACATTGTATGCGTCGCCAGGTTCTTAAACTTGTTCGATTTCTTCTCTTTTTTTCCTTAATTTTATACTGTTTGATGGTTCTGAAAAGCAGCCTGTCCGTGATCATCAATATTCAACATCTGCGGAACGCTGCTTTATGCTTTTATTCTGCTCCTCAGAAACGTAATCCGTCTCTCTTTCAGTCTTTGCAGTTCTCTTGCGTCGGGCTGTTGAGGTTTTTCTTTTCATTGTCCATGCAAAGTATGAAGAACATATGGATAACAGAAAAGATGGTGATGGTGGTGCTTATGACAATGATTGCTTCAAAGGCATCAGATACAAATGATGTTTACGACCCTTGCTTGGATGCCTCTGTGCAAAAATGGGATGGTTTCACATTGGGTCTTGCATTTGCCAATAAGGAGTTTCTTTTCCAGTCAGGTTCAGTTTTCACCTTGTGATTCTCGTCTTGATCTCGCTGGAGGTACTGCACAAGTTGCAATATTCAGGCCTAAGGTGGACGAGCTTTCTCTGCTTACCATCAATGGCAGTTCTCCGGTATGCAAAGTCATCCTGTGTCTTCCATTTCTGTTGATAGCATTAACAGTTTATGACGCTTATAGCATAAATATTAGAGCAAACAAAAACTAGTCTCTCTCCAAAATTTTTCCGTGTTCTCATGTATCTGATTCTCTGATTGAAGATTATTTATTATCTTTGGTGCTCTAAATATAGAAATGACAGACAATGAAACTATAAAACTCTTAGAAATGTAGAAATTTAGATTCCAAATTCTTTCTTACGGTTTTGCTCAGCTTTGAACCATGCATCTTGGTACATATAATTCAGAAATTTTTCAGGTCGAGGGAGGTGCTTATATGGTGGCATTTGCTGGAAGAAAGTATGCGGCAAGATCAGTCCCTGTATTGATTGCTGACAGTACGATGACCATAAAAAGCTTCACCTTGGTAATCACTTGGATACAAAAATGATATTTTCATGTTCTCGTTTCTACAAAACTTACGTCTTGTATGCGATACAGGTCCTTGAATTCCAGAAGGGTGCACTTCAAAATTTGTATTGGAAGAAGTTTGGGTGCAAATCATGCTCTAAGGACATGGTCTGCCTCAATGGCCAAGACTGTGCAGTACCAAACTCCAAGTGCACAAGCAATGGTGGAATTGTTGATTGCGACATCGGAGTACAACTAGCATTTTCAGGCACTGACAAGAATCTTGAAGCTCTTAATTCGTGGTATGAAGTGTCCAATCTCAGGCAATATTCTCTCTACGGTCTATATTCAGATCTTCGCGATTCTATTTCTGGACTTGGCAAGATCTTCTGAGCCCCTCATCAAATGAAGATGGTACTGATTCGTTTTCATGATCATGGATTATAAATGGAGCTGTATTTTTGCAAGCTAAACAGGCTACAATCCTTTTTGTGGCTACCAAAGAAAAACCTGAATGTGTACCAAAGAAACATCTCTGAACAAACTGTGGCTATAAGTTTGAATGAGATACGATAATGAGAAACAGACACAAAACCCTGCTTGAAAACCTGAAAAATGAACGAGATTTAGAATGTGTAGCTACCTTGCATAGTAAGTGAAATGGTATTGGCCCTTCCACATTTTGTGATGTCAAACTTTGCAGGCCACGAGATTGGATTGTCTGCAGAGCAAGACAGAAACACATAAGCGTAAATAATACTCAATTAGCATTATTAGGAGTGACAATTATTCATGACCAGCAATGATGAACATTAGCAGAGTGCTGAAGTTGTTGTGACTTCGAAGACGAAAGGTATTATGCGCTGTGAAAATCACTTTACAGGTAAGACTGTGGACATCTGACTTCCCAAAATCCCACAGTGCCAGAGCCTTCCACACTGGACACTCCATCCTAAGTTAAAGGTTAAGAGCAAGATGTATCCAAACGGTAGTTAGTGTTTACAAATCACCCTTTCACCAGTTTAAGTGTTGGGTTTGAGTTCCCTCTTATGTAGTAAAACCCATAAATATTTTTAAAGCTCATTTTATTTTTTAACCCATTAGGGTTAATTTTTGTATTGTTAATGACATTTTCAGCAGCTGCCAAGAGTGAGAGAAATGAGATAAATGAGAGATTTTGTCTTCATAAAAAGGAGAGATTTTTCACTCGACTTGTTTTACTTTTCCAACCACCGGGAAATCGTTCACCGTTGGATCGGTCTCAATGATATTTAAGCAACTGCCAAGAGTGAGAGAGAGAAGAGAGAGAGGAGAGAATAGAGAGATTTTGTTTTCACAAAAAGGAGAGATTTTTCACTCGACCCGTTTTACTTTTCCAACCACCGAGAAATCGTTCACCGTTGGATCGGTCTCATTTTTGGTTTACAATTTTTAGACATATTTTTCTCCATTCTGAACGGCGAAGATTTGGTTTTGAGGTCTGGAGGTTGAGTGTTTGGATTCAAAATTGGACTAGTCTCAATGAGTTTCCAGAACTGACGAGCTTCACCATATTCTGATTTTGGTCTACCATTCTTTGTCTGATCGGGCTGAATTTTGGTGAGCATGTTTCTTACTCATTGTTCTTTTTTTTGAACGTTGGAGATTGGATTTGGACGGTTGGAACTTTTCAGAATTTGTTAGAACAAAAGCCTTTGTTGTGATTGCTCTCTTTGTGTAGTCCTCTACTTTAACTTGTAGCTATATGAGATTGAGCCTTTGATTTATGGATTTTGTGGCTATTGATCTCTGTAAGACAGTATTTGTGATAGCGGATTTCATTTTCTTGGATCAAAAGGGATCCCGTGGTTTTTATCGTTCACACCAAAGGAGTTCTTGCCACGTTAAATAATTGTTGTGTTTTGTGATTGGTTTTTGATTTGTGCATTATTGGGGCAGCTTATGATCATTTGGTTTGCTGCTAATTTCTGCTCATTATTACTCCTAATAGATTCATTCAAGTGGGGAAAGATTTATTGATTGATCGTTGCGTATGTTATACCCACTTCTTTCCCAACACAACTGATTTACCTTAGTTTTCTTAATCATACATTTAGAATAGTCTAAAATTCAATTGAGTTTTAACTCAAATCACATAATTTGAATTAGATAGGATAGTAAATTAGATTCAGACTCTAAACAACTTAAATTCGACATAATTCATTGCTAATCTTTCACAGTGCTTAGTCAATAAGAGTTGTCGAATATTAAATTAGGACCTAATCTCATATAATTCCTCAGTGCTTAAAAAACAAGAGGCTACAGGTTGGATCGTCATGATTGGCATGTTGTGGATTACAACCATAAACAAGGAAAAGGGAAAAATACTATTGATTAAATTAGCTAGTACGTGGCCTTGATCCCCTTATGACAGACAATTATTAGAATATTAAACATTGGAATTTGTTTTAGCGGATAATAATTCATTTTATTAAGGTATCACATGATGTACATGATAACAACTCTAAGTTCGAGAAGAATTAACAGAATATTCGTCAACTTTTAGTAGTCGTCTCATCTGCTCATGAATTGCTGTGTCCACTGTACCTTTAAGATCCTAGCCATCCAACTTATTGTAACGAATGACTGGGATTTATTCAGACACAACGGGCACAACAAATATGTTCCCTATGTGAGAAAGATATAAACATTTAATCAATTAAGATAATAGAAAAGTGTTAATATATGATATTATTTAATATTATTTAATGTATAAATAAATATTATGTAAAATTAAAATTTGGCATAAAATTATGAGGATTAAAATTACTAAATATATTAAGAAAGAAATGGATGCACAATCGGGACTTTGCAAAATGAATAGCACGATCGCGATTTTGAAGATTGGAGGCTGATACAACACCCTTCGATCTTTTGGCTATATCTTCTTCATCAGACCTCCAAATGACATGAGACTTGAACTATTTGACTTGTAACACTAATCTACCTCTCCACCATATTTAAAATATATAAATTTAATTTAAAAAGAAACAGGTTAATTTAGTTAGTAAAAATATGATAAATTCATCTAATATGTTGTGAGAAAGTTATAAACATTTAATCAATCGAGACAATAGAAAGTGTTAACATCTCATATTATTTAATATTATTTAATGTAAAAATGAAAATTGCAAAAAATTAAAATTTAGCATAAATTTATGAGCATTAAAATGTTTAAATTTATATTAAGAAAAAAATGGCCAAAATCGCGATCGAGCATGAGCACGATCGTGATTTTACAAAATGAATAGCCAACTAGCACGATCGCGACTTTGAATGTTGGTGGCTAACACAACACCCTTTGACCTTTTGGCTATATCTTCTTCAACTGACCTCCAAATGACATGAGACTTAAACCATTGGACTTGTAATATATTGCTCTACCACTCCACCAAAAATCTTGGCCATCTTAAATCATTCAAGACATATTGAGCGAAAAGTTGCGCGCCCGTGACTCCTACACAAGCATGAGTGACTCTTGCACAGGCATGACTCTCTCACACCTATTACTTTTCTTCCTCGCAACTGTGAGTGTTAATTGGTAGATTGACCTTTATTTGTCACATCATGACACAGTGTTCTCCAATAGTCTAGTGTACCCGAGAACATTATGCAAGCTGAACAGTTTTGACCGTAACTTTTTATCTGGATATCAGAATGAGATGATTTTTAATTTGGAGTAAACTAGACACATAGGGCTACAAATCATCTGAAGAAGTGGAATTGTAATTTAATATCTAAAATGTTCAATTTCTAGATGGAAGTTGAGTATAGTATACTATTTTAGAATAAGAATAGTTCGAAAATGTTTGAGGTAAAGCTTTCAGATTTGTGAACCAAATTGAATGACGTTGGAGTCAATAAAAACTTAAAAGATAGGGGAACATTCTTCTAGAAGAGTGTATTGCCAAATTTCTTTATTTGCAGTAGGCTCGAATGGAAGATAATTATTATCTTTATTTAAAGTAAAATTATAATTTTTCATTTTAAAATAAATGCGAAGAGTAAAAAAATATAAAAAAAATGAAGAGTGTAAATTATTAAAATTAGAGTCATGGCTATGAATTATTCAAGTCATAAGTAACAAATAAATTAAGGGAGTTACATGTGTGAATTATTTTACTCACACCGCGATTGACAAATTTTTAACAAATCTTAAATAGCTAATTTAAATTAAGTAAATTTGAAACAAATCAAAAAATTGTTGGTTAAATGAATTTTAACAACTTTATTTTTATCGTGAAAAATAGTAATTTAATTAATTAAAAAAAGAAAAAAGCGTGTGACTTGGTTAACCACAATGACAGAAGAGAAAAGTTTTAAAAAATTTTTATTGGGTTTGGGTGAGTGGTGAGGGGTTAGGAGTTTTTAATCTAAACGAGGCTAAGTCTAAAATCACGTCATAACGTAGCATTCACATATTGATTCGTCCCTTTCTTCTCTGTTGTTAAAATAACGTTGTGGGAATCTTGGTAGGTATTCAACTGTTGTTATCAACATTTTTAGTTTTATCAACCGTGTACCTCAGAAGTTGCTAATTAGGTAATTTTTTATATTTTACTTCTTAATGCGTAATTATTTTTAACTGCTGAATAAAATAACATTCTTTTTTATGTCGGTAATTTGATATGTTAGATGTAAACTTAGTCAGTGTATTTGGACTGAGCTTTATTCTTACAGTGAACAGCGGTTCACAATTTTTATGCTGACTTTATATATAGGGTAAATCTGTTTGGTTTGAGTTACATTGGAAGGTTTACTAGGTTAGATTTAGATTGAACTAAAAGTTAATTTTTTCTAAAGATCTAGGTGTTTGATGAATGAAATCATTGAGAAAATTACGGGGATAATCTATCACTTAGATTGAAATGTTAACATTGTGAATTTTGAAACTTGTTTAAGCCAATATCTTTTGTGATTAATTTGTTTTAGGAAAGCAAAAATCACGATGTCATTTAGTTTAATACGTATATATATAATGTATGTCTATTGGATTAAATTTTTTCTTATGTTTCCATAATGAAATTAGATTGGTTTAGTTGTTTAATGTCATATTTGACTTAATTGAGATGATGTTTGTTTTGGGAATAGTATGGTCAAGAATTTGAGCATTTGATAAGGAAAATTAAGTAGACTGGCATAAAATTCTATGGGTCTGTCAGCTAACGTTAAGATAATTTTTATAAGGAATAAGAATTTACCTTGTAAGCCTATACCTAGTTAAATATAATTGACAAACATCAAACCCTATAGTAATATAAATCTAATAAAGTGATACATTTTTGTGTTTGGTTTGAGATTAGTGAAAATATTTTAATTTCTGATTGTTATTTAGTCATGCCTTGTACGAGATTTGGGTCATCTTCATCCTTTGAAGTGGGCAACGTCGTTGATTTAGGTAATCCATGTCTTGACTTTACCAATGAGGAGAACCAGTAAAGGTATGTAAGTTTAAAAGATCGTCCAATTGTGCCAAATAGGTTCATTGATCATGTAGATATAACTGAGTTAGGAATTGGAATCGAGTCAATGAATTATTGCATAACATTGGATGGGATAGTTCGCAAATTTTAGGAAAAATTCATATGTTGAATTAACCTAGAATTTTTATCAACTTTAAAATTGACCTATAGGGAGGACGACGTCGTGCTTAATTTGACATTTAGGTTAATGAATAGGATGCATGCTATTGGTTTAAATGATTTGAATGATATGTTTGGATTTTCACATAGTGAGTTATACGATTATGTTGGTGAATTTAGGCCTAGAGAATTTTGGAGTTAAATTACAAATTTAAGAAATGTTTTTTCTCTGAGTAGGTCTAAATCGTTAGCTTTAGTGGATCCTAGCTTACGCTATCTTCATAGGGTTTTAACCTGCACAATATTTGGTAGAGGAGCCAGGGTTCATTTTCTAAATCTGAATTGTTTATGTTGTGGTGCATGGTGTATGGCAAATAGTTTAATGTTAGTTGTGGTTAAGTGAGCATATAATGGATGTAGCAAAAGTAATGCTGGGAAAATAGTTGTTGGGGCATTTATAACTCAAATTGCAAAGCATTTAGGTTTACTAACTAAGAGAACAAGTATGTAGTTAGTTTCAAGAAATTGTAGTTTAGACTTGTAGTCTTTGATGTTAATGAAGATTGTGAAGCGACAAGGTGACATTATGTTGTTATTAGTGATGAGGCAACAGAACCTTCAACTAGTGAGCGCAGCCAGTCTGAAAGAGGTAAAGGTACACAAAGGGAAGGTTGCTCAGAACATGAAGGTACGCAATGTACCATTACACCTACTTTTGTTGAATATCAATCATTAATGAATCAACTTATTGTTTTTTAACAACAAATGGGTGCGAGATTGCAAAAGATTGAGGAAGATATCGTGGAGATCAAGGATTTGTTAGCAAATTTGAATCCTAACTCCAGAAAGCGTCCACCTCCATCTTAGTATTGTATTTCTAATTTTTGTTTGATTATTTTGACTGTTTGTGAATAAATTTGTTTTATTTTATTGTTTGATGGAATTAGTGTCGCTAGTATGTTTGATCATTTGTTTAATTTTTTATGATGTTAATTATGATTGTTGTATATATCGTGTTAATTTTTTTATTTAATTGTTAGAGATGTGTGATCATTGATTGAACTCAATCAGGGTTATAAATGCAAAATATATCTGCATGCATTAGTTGGTTGATGTGGATTTCAATTGAAACGATATTAGCTTGTTGTGATAGACCAATGACACTTTTCTTAGGTAAGGGTTTGGGACCAATTATGTTGAGAGTATTCTTTCATGTTAAACAAATCTAGAACTTGCTTGCAGATACTAGTCAAGATTACATAATCGTATGCAGACATTAAAATGATGAAGGCGTTTAAGATATAACCTCAAAGCTTAAAAACCACCATGATGTTATCCTTAATGAACCCCTTTGAGCTTGTATGGAACCATTTTTTTGTAAAAACCTGAAAATGAGCTTTGTCTTTTATTGTTTATCTACTTTGACTATACCTGCCATAAGGACAAGTCGAGCATTTGAAAAGTACATATGTAATTGTATATTGTGGAAAAAAGCAAATGATATCAACTGAAGAAGAGAAAGAAAAAAGGGGGAAAAAGGATATATGATGTTGTACTTTCAATAAGAAAACAAAACATATCAAGTGAAGAAGAAGGAGAAAAACGGTTAAAAGAAGAAGCAGAAATGAGAGGCAAAAAAGAAAAAGGGAAGGGAAAAAAAGGAAAAGATGGAAAAGAGTTCACTGTAAAAGTCCAACAGATTTCTAAAAAGGAAAAATACTGTGTTTTATATTTTATTGGTACGTATAATTTTAAATGCTCAATTAGTTGTTTAGTTTTAAGCTAAATTGTATCTTTTATGTACCTCCACCAAGGCCTCATTACAACCATAGTAAAGACCTTTGGATTAATGTTTGTGTTAGATATATAGTAGTGAAGATTGGATTTGTTAGCAAGCTTATAGTTGATGTTTAACATGAAATGAAAAATGAGTGAATGTTTTTACCCTTTGAGTGGTTGGAAAAAGGGAAGATTGAATGAGTGTCTATCACACTCGTTAATAGTCTTTTAGTTGATGTATTTGTCAATTACAATATGCATGCGAATAAGAATTTGTTCATGAATTATTATGAGTTTAAAATCTTAGGTTGTGTTCGTGAAAATGGTGATGTAACATCTTTAATAATTAAATGAGAAAAAAAATTGTTGTTAATATTAATGTGTTTTATTTCCTGTGCTAGTGCTTTTATGGTTGAATGTTTTCAATGTTGCTAGTATCTTTCTTTTACTTTAGTTTAATATTATTGTTGATTATTGAACATAATTAATTGTCTTTTAACAATATCTTTGCAAAGAAAAAAGGAGAAGAAAGAGAAGACAACATTGAAGAAGAAAGAAGAGACAAAATTCGAGGAGTGGAAACCAACTTGGATGTTCTAAATGTAACTATTGATAGAGGGGATGGAGTGAATAAGTAGAAGACAGGGAAAGAGAAGGATAAGTATGGCACACGATTGTTAAGAAGAAAATAAAAAATTAAACATATATCCTGAATGTTTATTTTGTGACTATAAAATTTGAAATCTTGAATAGTTTACTTTATTATATAATTGTGGGTTTTCATGTTTATAGAATGTTTATGTTTTTTATTTTGGAAGTTTTTGTTGAATGTTTATGTTGTTTGGAATTCAGAAGTTAAAGAAATCATTTTATTAGAAAATGGTGGGCAAATTGGCACATACTTTTTTAATTAATAAAGGAATCAATTATAATTTAACCAGTAAGCTAATTATATATAAATAATACACGTTGATATAATGAATTATTGTTAACTATATATATGTATATATTATATAGAAATATATATTCAGGAAAGTAAAATAATTGAAATTAATATAAAGTGTTTGTTTATTATTGTGTATATATTTAGTGGAGTCATCGGTATTTATATATATATGTATATATGTAGTACACTTTATATTAAATCGAATTGTTTTGATACATGTAAATATTATTAATTTTGAAATAATATAAACAAGTTTATATTCATTCAATATTAATATTTGGTCGATATGTTATTGTATTATCAAGGATCTAAAGTCATTTACACAGTCCATGAGATTGCTGAAAGGTGTAAATTTAAATTTGACGGGGATGATTGTTTCATCTTCTGGTACAGGTTTGATGACCATGCGGTTTGTAATAATCCATTGTATTTTCAAATTTTTGGTTTGGTATTGAGACTGAATTGATTTCACAATCGCATTAGAAATAATATATTTCTTACATGGCTGCAAGTTCTTGCTTATCCGTTGGATATCATTGTTGAATATGATACCCTCAACTTGTGATCCCTGTTAATAATAAGAAAATTATTAATAGTCAAGTTAAAAAATGTAAAAGGAAGAAAGTGTAATTGTTATACCTCAGAATCAAAGAAGATAAACTTTTGTCTTTTTTATGGTGTAGCAGGTGCATCAACAATATGTTGTTTTTCTTAGATGATTATTTCGCAAGACCACCATTGAATTCCAGGTAAAATATCCTTAATCAATAAAAAGTTTTCCATGTTGAAATAATATGTTTAATGAATAAGTCAAGAGAAAGAATTTTTTACATGAAATGAAATTGTATCAAGTGATAAAAGAAACAGCTAACATACCTCTCAAGAACTTGTATCTTTTATAATCTGACTAATTGAAAATTTTCACAAAAAACAATATTTCTTGTTTTTTGATCAAAGTTTGAAGACTCAAAAGTTCATGGAATAATCAAAACTTTAACTGATTCAGGAGTTCGAGCTCTTGATAGAGCCACATATAGTTGTCCATGCGAGAATATAGGTTGACGGAGATAAATTCCAACATAATCAAGTGTTTGACCTTGAGATTTATTTATGGTCATTGCAAAGCGCAAACGAATTGGGAATTGTGTTTTGACAAAAGGAATTCCATTTTTTTCATTTTATGAAGATTGTAAAGAAATTTTATGTATAAAAATCAAATTTCCTTTGTGAGGTCCAAACACAATTTCTGCAGAAATTGTATGATCTTTTAATTGTTTACATATCAACCTTTCATTGCACAGTCCCTCAGTTAGATTCAAATTTCTGAGTAGCATAATTGGAGAGCCTTCTTTGAGTAAGAGTTTATGTCGAGATAGGGCCTTAGGATTTAAAGAATTGAGAAAATCTTCATAATCAGCTTGATGTCTTCGGTCAATCATCTTGTCAAAACTCATATATGAATGCATATTTCCTGACAATTTTTGAATCATCATGTCATTAATTTCATATAATAGCACGCATCTATTTATCATCTGATATGAATCAGATGAATATAAGCTTAGGTCAAGGAAGACGTTTTCAAATAACCCGGTGAGAATAACGACATACAAGAAAAATGTAATAGCAATTGTAAAAAAGTATAGTAAAATATATAATGAAAAAAATATTAACCTGTTAAGAGACTCATCCTTGTTGTCATAAGGAATAATCAATTATTTTGGCAAGTATATTTGATCTTGCTCATCCATTGGTTTAGTGCCTTCTCCAACTCGCAATAAAAAATTAGAAAAAGCTGGATTTGACATAGCTCGCATATTTATTGTCAAAGAGAATTTACACATGTGTGGCCAAAGATGTGAGTTGCTGTTTTGTCGCTTGGTCAATAACTGGTAAAGTTTGACGAAAGTTGCTACCAAATACAACAATTTTTCCTCCAAAAGTTGATCAAAGTCCTTTATATCTTAAAGTAAATTATGAAATACTGCAATGGCTTCTCGTTTTACTGTGGAAGCCTCGTCCCATAAGATAAGACTATATTCAAATATCAATTATGCAATACTGCTTTGTTTGCTTAATTGACAAACTTTTTGCTTTGATAAATCAAGTGAGATTTTAAATCTTGAGTGAGTTGTCCTACCACGTGGAAGGATTGATGCTGCAACACCCGATATGACTACAACAATTGCAATATGCCCCTGCGATCGTAAATTTGCAAGGAGAGATCAATATAAAGAAGTTTTTTCCAGTTCCACCAAGATCGTCAATAAAAAAATTGCACCTGTTGAAGTCAAAATTGAATTCATTATTAAATCAAATATGTGCTTTTGCTCATTGTTCAACCTTGATTGTAACAATAGGTCTTCTGGATCAATCTGTATATTCATCTTACTTTGTACTTCTTTAGTTTGTTATTGATGATAATCAGTATGAAATTGATGATCAGTAAAATGATAATCGGCGAAGCTTTTCCCCATTTGCTTTAGAGATTTATTAATATCTTAAAGGGCCATTTTTGTAACGCCATTAGCTGTATATGTATTATAGGAATAAGAAGCATACTGATAGTCAGAACAAAGGTTATCCTTGAAAGTTTCTTAGAGCTGTTTAGTATTTGTCAGTGAATAATAGAACAAGAGTGTAGCAAATAAAAGTCTGAGGGATGATGACATTTGAAACATGACAGCTTCCTCAATTGTTTGTTCTATGTAAGAGCTAGATGCTAGTAATCCCAATTGTAGTGCAGCCTCCTTGAAACATCTAATCTTCTGACCATCAACAGTTAACAAGTCATCAAATGATGTTGGTCCTTTAACATGTGTGAGTAATAATCTCAAGTAATACCTTTCTCCTTCTCGAGGGTTAACTGTAACCGATCTTCTTATTACTTTTCTTCAGCTTCTTTCCGAGCATTTTTTTGTTTTTTGATTCCAAATAAAATGTTCTGGGAAATCTCTATACAAACATTTCATCTCTGCAACCTTTTTATTTGTCGAATTTACCTTGAAAAATTCAGTCAGTATTGTTTTCGAGAAGTCGATATTTCCCAACAAATAAAACAAATCAACATTTTTGTCAAAGGAAACAAACTATCGATCTGGGAGGTAAACTTGTAGTATATAAACCGATGGATTGATCTTTGCTAAATGAAATTCATATACGCGTCATAAAGCTTCTAGAGGTGAAATCCAACGACCTTCTTAGAAATTACTAATTTCATCAATATTACTTGTGTTCTCTTGATCGGTGATGCTAAAGTTCACTAGGTCATGATCTTTAAAGACATATTTGTATAAGTACTTAACAAGTTTCATAGCTGAACATATTTCAACATTAATATGACAATTAAGTAGCATCAAAATGTATGGATTATGAGGAACCACCCACCTATTATCAACCTTTTGTCTGCCAACTTTTGCTTTCCTTCCATAATCTCTTTGTCTATAGTACGGATAATTGTCTTCACTATAAATAGTAAAAGGAGTAAAATTATTGGGATAATAGTTTCTGCATACACCATTTCTTATGCAAGGACAATCTTTGTTCATAAAACCACAAGGATCACAAATCATATACTTAATGACGAGAGAATATAACCTTGAATTTTGACCAGGATTAGGTATTTCAGCAGATATGATCTGATCATAAGAATTTGGATTTGGCAACTTAAAATGTGGCTTAAGTATCAACAGTAAATGAGCATGAGGGAATTCACGCTTCTAAAATTCAATAACGTAAACAAATATGGCCACATCTCCAAAGATTTGTTTTTTGATTAATTCATTTTTTAGAATTTCAAATTTAGCTCTGTATACTCTAGCCAAAAAATCTAGTCTATCTTGCACCTTTTCATGAAATTTAAGATTCTCTTGTATTTCTTCCATATAGGGTTGCAAGTCATAGTAAGGAAAATATTTGATTTACCATTCTTTTGTACTAGAGCCATTGCATCGAGATAACGTTGCTTTATATCCCTTGGACCACAGATAAATGAAGCTGGGAGGACAACTTGACGGACAATTCTAGAACCTTCAGTTTGACCAATGTTAATACTATCTAAAACACCTTGTAAAATTTTTGTCCGTATCTTATTTTGTTTTTTCTATGGAAATCAAGTCGGGATGTTTCAATCTTTATATAAGTACCAACAACAAATTGCTAAAGTAGTCTTAAGCTATGAAGGAGCATGGATTTGTCATTATCTCTCATTTAAAGTTGATAGCAATAATATTCTCTAGCAGAAACCAAACCATCTTCACAGTGTCCTTCTTTAGTAGCTAGTAACAACAAAACTAAAATTGATAAATAAAACCGTGCATTTAAAAAATATTTGGAAAACGACAAAACAAAAAGACAAACTTACCTATGTTTTCGAGAGCGAATAATTAAGATGGATCAGTAAAAGAGTGGAGAGAAACATTGGTTCCTTCATCTAAAACATTGGTCCTATTTCTTTGTGGAATCAACTGCTTAATGCCACGATGCCATCCAGATTCCCCGCGAGGAAATGAAAGTGGATATTAAAGCAGGTCATAACATGCATAGCAAGATTGAATTTTATAACTTGTATCCGAGTGAGCGTAGACTTGGATGTGAAGAGGTTTATCATTTTGTTCATCATTAGTTTCAGTCCATATAGCAGCTGCTTGCGATGCAGTAAGAAGATTATAAATACATTAATCAAGGTCGGGATAACATCTGAGAACTATTTTGTGATTCTCAAATGACGGAATATCTCTAAGACTTCGAAAGAACTTGCCATAAGGGTTATCTTAAAGAACTGCCATAATCAGTCTCAATGTACTTTCATGAAGTTTATCACAATTGTCAATCCTTCTTCTTAGTTCTTCGTCGGTATCAAAGAAACAGAGTTGGATTCCATATGTAACACCCCATTCTCAACTGACATATTCACGTGTGTCAATCGGATACACGTGTACATGCCTGTCAGAAATAACATGTTAACTATCTCACCTTCACTGTACATAACATGACATCATACACTAAACCATCAATCACACATTTTCTAAACTCAAAATATTAACACATTAATCAAAATCCATAATTTACATCGTTTCATACAACACAATACCATCCAAGGTTTACAACATTATCCTATGAGCTTAAACAACTCAGTACACATCAAATACCATCATCATCATCATCATCATCATACCTCGAAGTCCCGCAATAAAGCAGGATTTGGGGGGGCCTGATAGTACGCAGCCTTACTCCTACATTGTAAAGAGGCTATTTCTAGTAGGGCCACATGTATATGTGACATGATAATAGTGATGTAGGTTACAAAGAATAAATACGTAAAGACTGGAAGTACATCCATATATATACCTAATGTTGACCATAATCTACTATTACATTACACCTTGCCAAGACCACTTTTCTCTTAGCGAGCGGCAATCCCATGGTATTATGTGTCCATCGAAGGAATCTTCCCGTACACCTGAAAAAATGTGGTAGGGGTGAGGCACGAAGGCTCTATGTTATGTTGTTTACCCTTATCCTATCACACCAGACTATTTTAATTCTAGCCATTGCAGCGGTGAGGGCCAACTCTGACATATCTCCCTTGATCACCTCTCTCCAGGTCTTGTAAGGCCTCCCTTTTCGCCTCTTGTGGTCACGAAGGTTTATTCTCTCGCCGCGTCGAACCGAAGCATCATAGGGCATCCTGCTCACATGCCTAAACCACCTAAGCCTTTTCTCTCGCAACTTGTCATTTATACTAGCCACTTGTAGCTTGACCCGCACTACCATATTCTGCACCCTATCTCTTTTGGTAATATCACACATCCACCTAAGCATACACATTTCGGCTACTAGCAATTGTTGCGCGTGTCTAGGCTTAGTAGGCTAGCATTCTGTCCCATATAATATAGTTACCCGAATCACCATTCTATAGAACTTCCCTTTAAGTCGTATAGGGAACTTTATCACAGAGAACACCTGACGCATTTTGCCATTTGACCCACCCAGATTTAATGCGATGTACTATATCGTTATCAATATTACCATCTCTCTGGATGATGGATTCTAGGTATTTGAAACTCAATTTCTGTGGTACGATATCAATACCAATTGCTACCTCCACCTCATGTACCCTCTGGCTACCCGAAAAGGTGCATTCTAAATACTCCGTCTTGGTCCTACCCATTTGAAAATCTTTCGATTCCAACACTTCTCTCCAACGTTCTACCTTGGCATTTACCACCACCTTTGTCTCATCCACCAGGACAATATCGTCTGCAAATAACACATACCACAGTAACTCTTATTGAATATGGTTAGTAAGTTCATCTACCACTAATGTGAACAAAAAATGACTTAAAGCTGAGCCTTGGTGTAGTCCAACACCAATAGAGAACGTTTCCGCGTCCCCACCGATCGTCCGTATACTAGTCAATGCTCCTTTATGCATATCCTTTATCACTTTGATATAGGTGCTAGGATTGCCCTTTGCCTTCAAATACTTCCATACGAGTTCTCTAGGAACCCTGTCGTATGCTTTCTCCATATCTACAAAAACTATATGCAAATCCCGTTTCCTTTCCCTGTAGCATTCCATCAATCTCCTAAGTAGATGTATTGCCTCTGTCGTAGACCTACTCGGTATAAATTTGAATTGGTTGTCTGATATCGAAATAGCTCTCCTGATTCTCCTTTCAATTACCTTCTCCCACATCTTTATGGTATGACTTAATAGTTTAATTGTGACGCCCTAATACCCCTTGGGAGAATACGGAGGCGCCACGTAGACAACATGCATACAGAACCGAAAACATACGAAACATTGATCATGCAATCTCAATAGCTCAAAGCAGAAGCAATTCGGAGAAAACATACATCATAATACATTGAGCTTAAATACCACTTGTTCCAAAATAGAACCAGGCTGAATTAAGATTAATATAAACCTTCAAATAAATCAAAATCCATATACATCAAGACAAGCCAAAAACAAACTCCAAAAAAAAAATACAATTTTAACAAAACAAGACTTAAACTCCATTGGCTATTGCGGTTGACTCGTCCCAGTCCTTATGTCCTTATCTCTGAACCTACACGGGGTAAATCCACCGTGCTAAGCATATAGCTTAGTGAGTAATAACTAAGCTATGCCTAAATTGACAACCAAAGATACACAATCATGATATATCAAAAACATGCATTAACAATTTATCAGAACAAACAATTCAATATATTATATTAGATCTCAACAGATTGTATAGAAAATAGAACTGAGTCTCAAGAGAGGGTATAAACCCTTAATAATCAGAACACAATTTCTTTGTTTATAGCAGAGTCAAACAGAAATCAGAATATCAAATCATATGACTGTTAAATCCATTTTCAACGGCAGGTAACGGGACTTATAAAGAAGAGATCGAAGTCTCGACACCGAAATGTTCAGAAAAGATCGAAGTCTTGACACCGAAGTGTCAATAACAGAAGACGCCAAAGTGCCATTAACAGAAGACACCGAAGTGTCACAGAAGCAGATGCAGACCATTCTAGGCATGCCTATTTACCCAAAACTAGGACTCAACAGTTTTAAAACAAAACAAGGTCATTTCAGACATTACATGTGTAAAGCAAGTAGTCAATCATATTCACATGAAAAAACACTTCCAATGATATAAACATGCATCAAACGCCTCGGACAATTATTGTCCGAAATTCAGATTACAATCAGCATAAATCAAACTCAACAAGCAGAAAAAAAGTAAGGTAAATAGCACTTTAATATCTTATTCATCAATCAATACCTCGGACCTTTATGGATGGAATCAGTAGACAATTCAATACACATTCATCAATATCAATTACTTAGGTTACTCACAAAATTTACCGTTTAAATTACTTACAATTGCTCTCGTTTGTTTATTGCCTTGAAGTCTCGACAATATCTAGAAGTGGTCGTTCTATGCGTTCCTCTATAACATTTAACACATATACAAATCACTATTGTGCATGATTAAGAATTCATTTATGTATACTGAATATGTATGATGCATGTTTATGACAAATTATCGAGTATATTTCCTTACTAAACTGATGTAAACGTCAGTTGTACTTTGAAAGTTCCAAAATTCATACATTCAATTACTATTCCATCTTTTTTTGGAAGCACCTCATTCGGGTCAACTTTGCATAATAAATAAGATTAAGAAAATGATGTATTTCTGTACACTTTCTTATAGATAATTATTTCTCTATATTTTAAGTTTCTATTGATATCAAGATCATTCAATTTGGTTAATTATTCTATGAGATATGCTCAAAATACCACAGACTGTGTACATTTGAGATTTTTGCTAGAGCATGATCATGTTTTCACGTTGTACAACACATATCTCTCAAGTCCAATATCCAAAAATTTCAAACTTCACACCAATTTAAACCTAAGAGATAAGCTACAACTTTGGTGAAGACACCTTAGTCTAATTTTTCCTACATCAATACAATTTTTTGATAACCTCAGGACATAATTTTGTCTCGATTAGTACTATAACCTCAATCGAGACTCAGTTTCAAACCAAATTTTGAAAGTCTTAGAGATAGAATTAAAATTAGAATTCTTTTAGAAATTGTAGAAATATGTCTCTACTTTAATATAATCCATGAATCACCTCATTTGGATATCTACTGATCAAGATATCATCAAAATACCAAAGCGTGTTCAATAAAAACAATAAACCTATCAATTTTCCATATTTTTCTTAAGCAAAATTTGGGTTTGAATTGCATGACCATTTTGACCTCGACAATGAGGTAGTTAAGTAAAATCTTCTCCTAATCAAATGTTCCTCAATGTTTTGAAAGTCTAATGATACCAATATCATGCATTTTAGTTTAGTATCCTACAAGTTATAACCAAAAATCCATAAACTATTTTCATATCTCAATAGAACACCAATTTCAACTTTTAGCCAAATTTCTAGACTCTTACAAATAGAATTCAAATTCTATTTCTTCGTAAAAATTGTAGCTGTATGTCTCTAGTGTAATCTAAATCAAAAATCATTTCATTTGAAAATCTACAGATCAAGTTATGGCTAAAATACAGAAGCTTCATCAGTGAAAATTGTTATAGCTATGAAGATGAATAAGACTACTCTTACTTGTTTTGGCTCCAAAGTTGCAAATCACGTAACCCTAACTCCCAAACATCCCAAGATCATCTTCATTTATGAAGGAGAGATAAGATTTTTCTTGTAACAAGATGAAGAGCACGTTGAGAGGGTGACAAATGAGTGTCATGGATGAGAACAACAAAAAAGAGGAAAAAGATGAGAACATTTGGCCAAAGAAGTCAAATGAAAGACTAGTTAAAAGATGGTCTTTCCTAAAGTAACGTGGGTTCCATGCTTAGTTTGGCAAGTGACACTTGTCACTTGCCACTTGTCCAATTTCTAAACTATGTTCTCTTATTTAACTAGTCCAATCAATTTCAATTCCTACTCCAATTGTCTCCCAATTTTCGATAGCATTTATCAATAAATCACGAGGTCATTTATCAAAATGTCCATTGCCATTTGATAGTAATTTCTACTACCATTTATTAATTGTCTTGCCACTTACATTTTTTCTATTCTAAAAATACCCAAAATTTTAGAAATTTCCTAAATTTTACCAAAATTTTGAAATAATAATTATTATCACCAAATAAAGTTTGTAACACAATTAAGCCAAAATTCACACTTTAATCACATTAAAAATCACTTATACCTGGAAAAATGTCAATGAATGCATGAATAATTATTTTAATGTATCAAATCATGGAGTTACATATATGTTGTAACGTGGGTGTAAAATAAAGAGGTTTATGCCAATCTCAAATTACTCATCATAAATGTTTCATTTACACTACCCATAATGATTAAAGCATAACTTGATGAAACTCCAAGTCTTTAAAAACACCAAGAAGCCCTAACTTCCCATGTCACACGATCATCATCTTGAAAGTGGATTAGGTTTGGTTTTCTTGTGGCCAATGGAAGAGACAACAAGATGGAAGTAGAAATTGATAGATAAAAGTAGCTGTAACATTGATGAAGGTTTGGTAAATCAAAATCGTGAAGAAGAAGAGAAAGCCACGAAGAAGATGAGGAAAGTAAGACAAAAAATATCTTGGTCTTTCAAGTGAAAAGAATCGTCTGTTTAAAGGCTTGGCTTGGCAAGTGACACTTGTCACTTGCCACATGTCCAATTTCTATGGATTTAAACTAGGTCTCTTATTTAACTAGTCCAATCAATTCCAATTCCTACTTCAATTGTTTCCCAATTTTCAATGACACTTTTCAATAAATCTCAAAGTCATTTATCAAAATTTTCATTGTCATTTGACAGTTAATTCTACTATCATTTAACAATTATCTTGCTACTTAGCATTTTTCTAATCCAAAATATCGAAAATTTTCAAAAATTTCTCAAATTTTACCAAAAATTATAAATCAATACACATACTTTCCAAATCAATTTTTAACGCATAAAAACCACAATTCTCAATATAATCACATTTATAGAATCAATTATGCCCGGAAAAATGCCAATGAATGCATATATAATCATTTTAATGTACAAAAATCAATATTCACGTGTGTGTGTGTATACAATATTATGCATGAGCCTGAAGTACACTTTTTGACTTTTCAATAAACTCTTATATACACTATTCTAGGGTCCTATCCCTTAACATGAGATAACGGGATGTTGCACACAGGATATCCCGGTATCACTCCGATACTTAGTCATCGGCATAGGGCATCCCTGGGACTCAGGATGCCCCAGTATCTACTCCACAGACAGATACCTAGCCACCACTCTCTCATATCAACTCAACCTACCCACCTAATACCATCAAATGTAGCTTATCTTAGGCAAACCATTGATTCTCAATTTTCACTAATTATTCACAATTTATTATCCATCAGTCTCTACTTAATTAATCCATTTTCTGTCAATTTAACAAGCAATACATATAATAAAATGTCATAAAATATAACAATGAAACACCTTATACTATATTAATTATTTGATAATTAAAATAAATATAATTCATGTAAGTAATTATTAATCATTAATTAAATTAAAGACTAATTCAAAATAAAATTTATTAATAACAAAACGATACTTAATTTTAAAAGTAAAGTCCAAGGATTATCATTACCTCAATTTTGGACTCAGCTAATTGATAATCTCAATTTCTCCTTAATCGGACTTTCTTACCTAGAATTTACAAAATTTTATTAGATTAATTTACCAAAAATTTCTTACCCAATTACACTAATAATCTAACATTATTCTCTCTTCCAATTTATTATTAACTATAAAAATAATATTCTTATTAACCTAACCCCCATTAATTACTAAAATATCCATAACTAATGAAAAGTTCATTTTACCCTCCTCTATTTCAATTAATACCAAAAATGCCCTTCTTACAACAAAATTCCATATTTACCCTTAACTTTTTGCATTTCCCATTCTGCCTTTACATGCAACTTAAATTACAAGTTCACCCTTAACTTTCTGTAGTTCCCATTCTGCCACTACATGCAACTTAAATTTTCAAAACAATATCATTATCTTCACCTTCCCCTCTTCTTCTCTCTTTTTTATTTCATCATTTTCCAGCCACATTTTCTTCGTTTTTATCGCTTTATGCAACTTCAATTATTGTCTAAATCAACCACAACATGCAAACCTACTACAATCTGGTGTAGAATGATCATAATCACACAAAAAGACATAAAAAGAACTGTTAGAATTTTACCTAAATGTGAGGACTTTTGGTGTTGTTAACCATCATAACTCCCTCCAATTTTTCTACAAAACAAACACACTAGGGGAAAACTTATGAAGGAAGTGTTACATGCAAGATAAAAAGTTGTGATCTAGACACTTACTAGTTGGAAAATTTGAGAGAAACATGAAGAAAAATGTGATTTTCGTATGTTATCATCTAATTTTCAGATTCTAGTTCTTTTATACATGTTTAAAGATTGTGGTTAGGCTGGGCTGGGCTATGGGTAAGTTATATTAATGAACGGACTTTACACTAAAAGTAAGCTACAATGCGACCTAAATAAAATATAATTATTATAATTTTAATTCTTCATGTTAATATAAAATTAAATCAACCCTGGTTTGATTTTTTATAACAAATGTTTAAAAAGGTGTTTTAAAGGGGTGGGTCAAGGCCCAGTGTTAAAGGAAGATTAATCATTCGAGTCATGCAACTAGATGCAGATGCACTACTTAAGGTCTTGGTTACGAGGCCTCTAAAAATTTCTAACACTTCATGATACAAGAACAACAACATCAACTCACGATAACATTTAGTATAAATTTCGTTAAAATGTACAATTTAAGAAAGCTTAGTAGCACACATTCTTACCTTTAATTAGTAAAGTGTTGATTTATGCCTTACAGTCAATCGCTTTGGTTATAGTTTCGTGACAGATTATTTAAAGGCATTATTTATCTTATATATGTTTAGATGTATATAATAAAGTCCATAGGATAATTGTACATTGCAAATGAAATTATAATAAGATTATAATTATGAGATTCATATTGCATTTATGTATTATTCCTAGTCATTGTTTTATTAAAATTGAACATTAATAGAATGTAAAAAGACTATCACTGTAGCACCCCACTCCTGTAAGCCCCAAACTCAACATCAATGGGTGATATTTGAGTCCGTGCCTCGTGAGGGTGGCATACTAGCGTACTCAATCATCTAAAAATCGGTATAAATTTTTTTTAATATAATCAAATATGGGAAAATCAGTAATCAATTTGGGCTCACTTTTTTCCATAACATTTTCAATCATAGCAATACAAACATCATAATTTTAATAGTCATTTGGGCCCATCACAAATACAAAGCACTATTTTACATAAATTCTAGAATACAAATTTATACAAGAATAGGATAACACTAATGCAGACGCGTATTGATCCTGACCTCTATCTTTTTCTTGCATGCAGTAATTATACTCTCGTTTGCCTAACAGGGTATTCTTCTGAGTCTTGAAAAAATAATTACAAATTTTGGGTGAGTTTTGCGAACTCAATGAGTGACCATCATCAATAGCTCACCCATTCACATAACATATAATCACATTCACAACGTTTCACACTTCACAATCAATAGATATAATCACTTATATTATGCATATGCGGTGCACATAAGACTCACTTTCCATTTGTTACTTTGTTGTGACTAAGTTCCTAAACTGTCTCATATAGGGCTCATTAATAACTGTTCCTTATCCGTTTAAGGGATATAGGACTCATCTAACGTTGAGCCTGAGGCTCTGAATCACTTTTGAGCTCGAGACTCATTTTCACTCATTAAGCTTAAAGCTCCGCTCGGTGGCTACTCTGGTCACAACAACCATTATGTTTCATGCATTCATGAAATGAAATGCATCAGTCATATTTGCATGATCCGCATTCACTCACATTCACATGTTATCGAATCGTAATCCAACATTCAACATTAGAGTTGAGTATCACTTTTCATTTACATGCAAATGCACTTTCAGAACATATTTAACAATCAAATTGCATACACTTAGTTCATCCAATTCACATACAATTAGCACTTCAATATTACTTTCAAGCATTAGAAACCTCGAACCTTCATTATCCGGAATCATACAATCAATTCACATCTCATTCGTAATCACTCAAGTCATAACATAAACGAAACAAACAATACGGTAAGACTATCTAGATCTACTCATAGTACACTCCAGTTTAACATTTGTTTCCAAATTCTAGGAATGCCTAAATGTTGACGTTATAACCTGCATAGTTCATTTATGCAATACACATTTTACATATGTTACAACTTTGCATAATTATAATTGTTCAATAATGCACATGTATGAAACAAATTATGTATAATGCATGTTTATGACAATCCAGGCTATTTTTCCTTTAATTTCATCACAGAATGATTCCCATATCAAAACTCATCTAAGTATAATTTATACTTAGGTTTACGCCTCACTAAAACCATTAAAATCACATTTCATTCTCATTAAATCACTTCTAATTTTTCCAAGACACCCCTTTCGGGTCTACTATTCATGTTCAATTAGAAGGTGAAACTGATATAATTTGATCAAACTCTCTTCCAGAAAAGTGTTCCTCTATGCATTATCTTTCTATTGACACCAAAATCACTCAATTTGGTTCAGTAATTTGGAAGATATGCCTTAAACAATTTCGGACTGTTCATATTCAAAAATAGTGTACTATACACTGCTTCCATCTAGAAATTAAACATCTTAGAGATTGAATCACAATTCTAATTCTTCTTATGAATTGTATCCATATTTCTCTAGTTTACTCCAAATCAAAAATCATATCATTTAGAATCCTATAGATCTAGATATAATCAAATACTGAGGGGTGTTCAGTAAAACCACACCAGTTCATACCATTTCAACAGATTCTCTCATTTTTCTTCAATCAATCTTTTTAAAATCAATTTAGAATGCTACCAATTTTTGTAGAGGTATAAAAAAGTCTTAAAAATCCAATGGTTCAAGCATCAAGTCATTTGGAGGTCTATAGAAGAAGTTATAACTAAAAACCTATCGGATGTTCATCAGCCTCTCAAAACTTCAAAGTCGCTATCGTGCAATTTCGTTATCCAACCTCCAAAGTCGCCATCGTGCTTTTGCACGATGGTGCTTTTTGGCTAACCCTCAAATTCACCCTCGTGCTTTTGAATGGTGGTGCTTTTAGCCTAAAGTCTTAAAAGTCACCGTCGTGCTTCTTCTTCACCGACATCCCAACTTAACCCCTTTCAGGTCTACTGTTCACGTTCAATTAGAAGGTAAAAATGATATAATTTGGTCAAATTATCTTATAAAAAACTATTCCTTTGTGTCTTATCTTTCTATTGACACTAAAATCACTAAATTTGGTTCAATAATTTGGAAGATATGCCTCAAACAATTTCGAGCTGTTCATATTCAAAAATAGTGTACTATGCACTGCTTCCATCCAGAAATTAAACATCTTAGAGATTGAATCACAATTCTAATTCTTCATATGATTTGTATCCCTATTTTTCTAGTTTACTCCAAATTAAAAATTATCTCATTTGGAATCCTATAAATCCATATATAATCAAAATACTGAGGGGTTTTCAGTAAAACCACACCAGTTCATACCATTTCAACATATTCTCTCACTTTCGTTCAATCAATCTTTTTCAAATCAATTAAGAATACTACTAATTTTAGTTTAGAGGTATAAAAATATCTTAAAAATCTAATGGTTTAAGAATCAAGTCATTTGGAGGTCTATAGAAGAAGTGATAGCCAAAAACCTATCAGATGTTCATCAGCCTCTCAAAACTTCAAAGTCGTTATTGTGCAGTTACACTATAGCGATTTTCGCTATCCAACCTCCAAAGTCGTCATCTTGCTTTTGCACAATGGTGCTTTTTGTCTAACCCTCAAAGTCACCCTTGTGCTTTTGCACGATGGTGCTTTTGGCGTAAAGTCTTAAAGACGGTGCTTTTCCACTTCTTCTTTACCGACATCCCAACTTCTAAACTCCACAATTTTTGATCCAGAACTCCAAATTTTGCAAACTTTATATCAATGGAAAGCTAAAAGAAAGATATACAACTTTCATGTAGTCAATATTGTCAAAATATGCCTAGATAAACACAAAAAAATTCATGAAAATTTAGATTGAAAATTCAACTCTCACTGTTCATTGTCAGAAAATTTCCAGACTTCATTCTCTAAAATCCAACACTTCAAATTTTTATTTCTAGTTTTTCTACTCCATTTAAATCAACTCATTCACCATACATTTATATTACCCCAACACTTTCTTAATGACTAAACTCTAACTTAGTTTCTTTTGAAACTAACTCCATTAATTCTTCTTTACAATCCAAGTATCTTCAATATCCTTTTAATTTCTTTTCCTAATTTTCCAAAAATACTCTATAATTTTCAATTTTACCAAAATTCACTAATCAATAATATTTCTAATATAAATAAAATTCAAATTCTCAAAATTTTCCAATAATCACAACTCAATCCAATTATACTCAGAATTATTTATGAATGCGTGTACAATTATTTTCATGTGCAAAAAAAATTCATTATTCATGTGTATGTGTATGTTATATTATGCATGAGCATGAAAATGTTTTTCTAAGTTCTCATTGGTCACTCATATTTACTATTCTAAACTTCCCGTAGGTAATGGGATGTTACAACTCTCCCCTCCTTAAAGAAATTTCGTCCTCAAAATTCTTACATGTTTACTCGAACAGTTGGGGATAATGTCTCCTCTATCTCCCATTTAACTGTCATCACTCGAATACTTTCTTCCTCTTGACTGAAGTTAATGGAATCACTTGGTATGTCAATCACTAATTTAATCATTTTCTTTCTTAACTAGTTCCTTAATATATATATATATCTCAAATTACTCACCATTTTCATTTCATGTGCCGACAATACATCTTAGTCAAATCATATTAATATTTCTTAGCATACTCTCATATCACACATTATGGATCTGAAACATCCTTTTAAAAACAACACTAACTTATAATAATTTCATGCAGACCAATTCATATCGGGCTTAGTTTATCCTTTTTCCTAATCTGAGCACATCTTGTACTCAATGTGAGCACACCTTAACAGAGTGATACTCTCAGAGACAATTCATCTTTTTCACTTCCCATAGGTGTTAATAAACTTAACTCTTAAGTCTTTATCACTATATTCCATAACTTCGATGTAATCCACCAAAATTCATTCATCTTTTATAAGCCACTTTATTCTTATTACAGATTCATTCCACTCACTAACAATATCCCAATTTTGTTGCGGCATTTAACTATTCTTTTAAGTCTTCTTCATCACAATGTAAGGGGGAACGACTCTTTTAGTCTATGCATTAATCTCATATTCCTATGAACTACATGTAAGTGGTAAGTCGACTTATGCTTGCTCGGTACCGATAAGTCAACTTGTACATTGGATAAGTCGACTTATTCAAGGACGGTACTGTTTATTTGTGCCCTAAAGGCAATCCCCTTTAGCGCGTTTTATTCA